>JAZGTJ010014968.1:3243-13721 GCA_036877575.1 Botia almorhae
GGATCATGAATATTTTGATTGTCCAGAGTTTGTATCGAGCACTCAGGCAGAAGTGGAACGGGCCGATGAATTTGAATGTGAGGTGAGGAGACGGCCACAGGTTCCTAATCTGTTAAAAAGCAGACGCATTTTCCTTAATGAAATTCATATTTTTTATGGGTTCCAACATGTGTGGGACTCATAAAGCAAAAAAAAATTGCTTCTGAGGAACACAAAAGAATATTTTTTGAAACATGTTGGTAACTAAACAATGACACCCATTGACTTCCATTGTATGGACACAAAACCACTGTGACATTTCTCAAAATAAACTATATTATGTTTGTTCATTTATGGTCTTGAATGAAATGGAACAGTCAGCGTCATGTTGAAGTGACTCATATTTGTGTGTCACAGGAAGTTGAGCTCTGTCGAATAAACAGTCAGGAAAAACTGGGTCTGACTCTTTGTTACCGCACTGACGAGGATGAGGATGCGGCCATTTTTGTTGGTCAGGTAGGTACTTCTATTGCTTTTTCAGGAAGTCAACCAACCAGTTTTATATTATGAGAAGAAAAGCTTGTTTTATGGTTTTTAATGCAACAATTCTCCTCGTCACTCGAAATCTATTGAATTTCTTTCGTTCGTCATCAAACACAGATGGCAACCACGAGTTGCGATGTTGAGTGCTAAATTTAACACAGGCCATCAAATGAATCTAACCGAACCCTTTATAACATCGATTTACATTTTCGAAAAAGTCATTAACAGATAAAAGTTCGATCCAGTCGAATTCCTTCACATCACTGTAAAATCAAAAGCGTTTAATATGGGAAACTCGTGGACAATTTCCTCCTTTCCAAAGTTCAAACGGCAGACGACGATCTGCCAGAACTGAGCCAAGCATGAAGAGAACACACATTTCCCAACAGATCTGGAAAATGATTCCGCGTATGTGCGGTTCTCTCTCACCGTTTTAATTGCTGATTTTAATTAGCAGCGAGCGGCACCTCCCTCGTCTCCTGTGGGGTGTAAAATACCACTTTTTCTCCTCTCACCTCCTTTTCCCACTCAAGGCAAACAAAGACACAAAAGAGGGAGGTGCCTCTCAACACACACGGGAGAGAATTATTGTACAGATGTTGCCGGTTTTTGCTCCATTTTTCAGTCAGAGATATGCAAATGCAGACCACCTGACATCAGACAGGGAAGACTGCTCTCGCTCTCTCTCACTCTCTCTCTTTCTCCTTCTCTCTCTCTCTCTCTCTCTCTCTATATATATATATATATGTGTGTGTGTGTGTGTGTGTGTAGCCTATACTAATTAACTTATATATTATTATGTGCAGAACATATGGGTGCTGTATACACATTATGGTCATTTTTATCTGTTCTATTAATTCAAAGTAAGATATACTGGGGTTAATGTAGTCATGAATTATTCAATTCAAATTCAATTCTCATTTATTTAAATGGCGCTTTTCACAATACATTCCGTTCCAAAGCTGCTTTATAGAAAATAAAGATATTGCTACATGACAGGTACCATTTAAACTCATTATTACATTGTTTTGGTGATGGGTAATTGAATCATATTAGGTGTGTGTTAAGATGAAATATGACCATTCACGTATTAACATCATGTCCGATGTCGTCAATAGGTTGAGCCCAACAGCATAGCTGCGCGAGACGGGCGTATCCGAGAGGGTGACAGAATTTTACAGGTGCATATAAACACACACACTCATTCACATTCATTACAAGCAGAAGACTGTAGCTTTCTGAAGCCTTTTAAAACCATATTCTGCAGTACTGTTATATATGAATTTATATACACACCTGCATTGTGGGGACCGGCCAGTGGCCCCACGAGGAAAATTGTTTATGAAATATACTAAATGCTTTTTTTGTAAAAGTAAAAATGCAGAAAGCTTTCTGTGAGGGTTAGGTTTAGGGGTAGGGTGGGGGTATATGCAATTTGTACAATATAAAAGTCATTATGTCCCCACAAAGCAACCTAACGTGTGTGTGTCATACATATACATACATATATACCCAACAAAGCCAGTCACTAGTACACAAAGATCATCACGATAAACTCCAGCTAAATATCAGTTTAAATATCTTTGCTATTGTAGTATGTAGACAGAGTCGGTGTGACATTCAGCAGTGACCGTAGGGTTAAAGGTTTGGAGAATTTATGTGCAAAAGAAGATAAAGAGAGAGAGAGATACAGCCAAAGGACATGAAGCATCTTTGGATGTAGCAGTTAGAGAGATGGATGCAGTGGCTCAGCTCGCGTCTGTCTCGGTCACTCCACCCCTATTATCTTCCCATGACAGTACCATTACTCTACAGGAGAAAAGATGAACGACACCCGTCAGATGCCGGTTAATTGTATGTCTGGGCGTGTGTGCCGCCAAAATGCTTTTATAGATGCTGTGGCTACTGCAGCCCAGTTGGCAGGCTTAGTAATCAATGCGAAGTCTGTCCCCCAGTAAATGCATAATTGACTGGAGGCTGTTATCTCACGGCGGGGGCTTGGTGTTGGTGCGCGTGCAAGGAAATGCAATTTTGCTCCACTTCTGTCATTGATGAAGTGTGTTTCCCGGTATGAAGATCTTGACAGTCTATCATTATCTTTGTGTGCGAGTCATTGTCTTCCCGAATCCATGTTTCTTCCAGATAAACGGTCATGACGTGCAGGACAAGGAAAAGGCTGTTGCTGTTCTCTCAGATGAAAATTCCAGATCCATAGTGTTGCTTGTCACCAGACCCGAAGGACAGGTGAGCTAACGGGCATTGTTGACAATCTCAACCTGCGATCTCAGCTACTGCCAATACCTGTTAGGAATGTGAATGCTGGCCCTTTAAATATTTGAGTATGTAATTTAATTTACAGACAATTTCTAAAATACTATTGCATGTATTTTTCAAGAAAAAGCCATCCTTAGCCATGCTAACTTTGCCAAACCTTGACTTCTTGGTTTGTTCAGAACTGGTGAGTTCTGTCTGTTGGTGAGTTCTGTCTGTTCTCTTTTAGATGGATGGACACTGGCTTGATGAGGACCGTCATGATTTCCTAGAGGAACTGAAGATGGAGATTTTAGAGGAACAGAAAGAAGAGGGATTTCTTAACACAGCAGGCCACCTTAAACGGGTGAGTGTGACCATATGAAGTTTGATCCTTCCTTAGCAGTACCTTCAGTATCTTTTGACAGCCATTTTGTTTGATTCTTGCAGTCCAAAAGATTGGAGGAAGGATTTCCAAATACAGCGACTTGCTCCTCTGGCATTCTCGAGAAGAGCAGTGATGTGAAATGCAGCTTTGAGGAGTGCTCTAAACATAAGCCGCTCTCTCAATCCCAAACACGAACTCAAAAGCAACTCCTGGATAAGTGTAAAGCAGGCTCACGTTTGGTTCCTATGGACACCATTAGCTTGGGCAAGCAGGAACCGAGTCATGATGGACATAGAATATGCGAGAACATAGAATATGACCATTTCCAGCAGCTCCTGGAGCTCAAGTGCCAGATCCGTAATAGCAGAGAATGCGGATTGGTCTATAGGAGGAGCAGCACCATAGAATGCAGCCTGACGGAGCAAGGTGGAAGTGGTGTTGCACAGGAGTTACACATGCTCAACGAGGAGCTGCGCAGCATTGAACGTGAGTGCCAGAGCATCATGCAGGCGCATCAACTCCGCAGGAACAAACATGACTCATCCAGGTTGGATAAGGAAAATCGCCTATGGCATGGCAGGCTTGCAGATATTAACGAGCATCCTGAAAGACTTCAAGGTGAGAAGATACAAGATAAAGACAGCTCTAGTGCCTATAACACGGCGGAAAGCTCCCGCTCAACGCCACTTTTAACTGAAGGTTCGCCTGATCACTCCCTTCAGCATCGTATCCACTTGACCAATCAGAGGAACTTGTGGAGTACCCAGCAAGAACAGAGTCAGTACAGTAGCCCCATCTTGTCATTGCCCAACCAAAGTAGCTCTACATGCAGTCATGCCCATACCTACACCAGCTCCACAGCCCCCCTACAGACCCCCATCACCAGTCCTGGTTCACAAGGCCCCAGCCAAGCTTTCTCCAGTAGCCTGGAGCAAAGCCCCAGCAACCCCTCAGAGTCAGACCCAGCCCTCCCTGCAGACGATGAGCGCTGTGAAAGAGAAAGGAACCGGAGTCGAGCTGCGGATGCTTGGCATCATCCTTCACCTTACCACTGCAACGCCACAGCAACTCAGCCCACCAGCACGCAACACTACCAGAGCTACCTTCAGCTCCTACAACAGCATTCCTCTTCTTCCCTGGAGTACTCCCAGAGCCAACTCAGCCTTCTCAGCCTCCGTGGACGACCCGGTCCCTCGCAACCTGGCCGGCTGGAATGGAAGGTCAAAGTACGGGCAGACGGAACTAGGTATGTGGCACGACGGCCTGTGCGTGACCGCATCCTACGTGAGCGAGCCCTACGGATCCGTGAGGAACGTAGTGGGGGGATGACTACAGATGATGACGCTGTCAGTGAGCTGAAGATGGGTCGGTATTGGAGCAAAGAAGAACGCAAGCAGCAGTTAGCACGTGCGAGAGAGCAGCGTCGCAGGAGGGAGTTCATGCAGCGGAGCAGGGTGGAGTGTCTTAAGGAGACTATGGGGACCACAGGTGAGGAGGTGAACATCCTGGAGCTCAGCCACAAGAAGATGCTGAAGAAACGTAACAAGAAGATCCTAGACAATTGGATGACAATTCAAGAGCTAATGAGCCATGGAGCACGAGCGCCTGAGGGCACCAAAGTCCACAATGCCTTCCTTTCAGTCACCACTGTTTAGAGTAAAGCCTCAAACTGAAGAGCGCCACCTGTGTGTGGTCTCGTTTTTATGTACTTGCCTCATTCCAAGCGGCCATTTTATAAAGCTGAAGATGCAGATATTTTTCATGCCTGGTGAAGCGGATACTTTGAAAACTCATTTCCAATCTACCGGTGTCGTTTCAAGAAACGTGAATGTTGAAACACTATGATATTTGTACTTCACCATTACAGACCTCGCTCGGATTTTGTACCAGAATGTATAAAAGACAGTTTTAATACGATTTTACACACTACATTGTGGTTTAATGTAGTGTTTCTGTCCACGCATTTGTATTTTCTAAAGTTTTCGTTGGATGAAAAACAGTACTTGAATGTACAATACCGACTTTTGCTGCCATCTTTTAAATCTACAGATGTAAATATTCTTCATTTCAGCTTAACAGGTTTATACATTTGGCATTTTACCATTTTAATGGTACTGTATACAATGCACTGTATACAATGTTTGTACTGTTTTCAAACAAATTAATATTATTTATATTTTTAAATCTTAAGTATGTAGTCTTTGTTCCGTCTTTAATATGCCAAAAGACCCAGTTTGTTTCCTCAGTCGACCGATAAAAAAGCTCATATCCAATTTCTGCCACTGTCATGTGCCTTGTATAGAGGCTCATTTTCCTACCACAGGCTGTGATGAGACACCCTGAGTTATTCTGTCACATTTCTAGTCTCGTTTCGATGTATAAGACAACGTTGTAGCCAATTCTACGTGTTGCGTGCTACATGAGGAAAAATTTACAATAAATTATTGTTATATAACTCAGTTTTGTAATCTTCTTTAATAATAGTTTTTTTTACTTTTTCTGACTTGTGTGCGTACAAAGATATTTGTAGCCAAGGGATTTGATTGGCTTTCTTAATTGACTGCTTGAACTAATTAAGTCCAAGATCAAGAACCGCATTTCCCATATAAACGATTGCATCATTGGAGCGAGACAGCATTGGCATTTATCATTTGTGTCTTGCTGAAATACCACAGCTGTCACAACTAAACCCACATCCTGTCAGACAGTAGCATTAAGATTGCTCTGTTGGAGTATGAATGCAGCTGTAAAATTATTATTTTATGTTTAACGCATCTGTTGTTAATAATGTTGAAAAACATGAAAAAGGGAGATTTTTAATAATTTAGTATATTTAATTTAGTATAATTTAGTTAATAAAGTATTTAAAGGATCATTGTCCTGCCATTGTCAGTATTTTTGTCTCGTTTCACAGTACAAATACTGAAATATCCTCATAGCAAGCAGCATGATACAATGCTTTATGTTATACAAGGGTTTCTGCTTAAAACGAAAAAAACAAACAAAATGATTTGAAATATTCTGAAATAAGTCTAAAATAAGTTTTGTCTTATGAATGAGGAGATATTTTTTATTAAAAAAGAAGATAAAATACTAACTGCCAAACATCTTGCATCACCTCCTATTTCAATAAATAGGAATAAACATGATCTTTTGATATTAGGTGGGTAAAATGAGCTGATTGTTTTTACAGACATTGTCCTGAATTATGAAAGCTTTGTGTGTGTGTGTGTGTGTGTGTGTGAGAGGTTGGAGGCTTTTTGAAGCTGAATCTGTTTTATCTTTGCTGTGAATGTGTGCTGAATGTAAAGACCCATTTGCTTCTGTTTTAAAGTGATAACTGTGGATCTCATGCTCTGGTTCTATTAACTGTTGTAAGGATGGTCACCTGAGCACCAATGGTTGGACCCACCACCCTTCATTCTACTGTCATTGCCCTCTACATCTGCAAACGTGTCAGTATATTGTTTAGATATAAATGATCTGCTTCGCCCAGGTCACTTCAGTTCATTTTTCATTATTCTCTTGTGGTCTCTTGAGGTTTGCAGGTGCTTATTGCTTGTTGTTTAAATTATACAACGCATGTCATTTTTTGTATCCATAATTAATGGTATGACAGATTTTTGTAAAGTCTTTTTCAATTAATGCTTGCCAATGATTGCAACATGATCAGTGCAAGTCTATTTCTGTAAATCCTAGTTTTAGCTTCCCAATAATTAGTTTTTTCCCTCTTTTTTGGCCTGAACGGAACACTCAGACGTTTGAAATCCTCATAATTACATCGTTTATAAATTGCTTCTGTCTAGTGTTATGGTCCTGATGTCAGGAGAAATTCTTTCTCTGAATACAGTGAAGAGATTCTGTATTATGTCTGTATTATGGTCGTTTAGTTCGTTAGAGCTCTTTTACATTCAATTATTCATAAACGCTTGTTATGACTGACAGAACACAGACGTGTGAAACAGGAGTAGGGATATCAAAGAGAGAATCTCTCTTCCCAGTTTTCCTTCTACGGATTATAATGAAGACCGCTGCTGTCAATCTCTGCCGTTCACACTTGACCTGCCAGACGAGCTAGATGCGTTTTAAGGGGCGTTTAAGTATCATTTGTGGTTCTCAGTTTGTCCATTTTGGAGCTTGTCAGGCAAAATCTGCAAAATTATTTCTGTTCTGCTGTTTTACAAAAGGAAAAAACAGCATACAGTGGAATTACATGAGGGTGAGTAAATGATGCAAGAATTTAAACTATGCTTTTAGTCAATCCAGGAATGTTGCTTTGAGCATCTTGTATTCTTGTAGTATCAAACAGGTTTGGGTGAGTCTAACAGCAGAGAAGATTTGTCCCCCGTTCCTGACACAACATCATTCCGGATGCCGTGTAATGACTCGTCAGTCCTGGATGCCACGGTGCCACGTGAGCTGAACCCAACATCCCTCTGTCACACTTTCTCAAACGCCGGTTCTCCGAGTTCTCCGAGGCTGTTGGACACATGAGCGAGAAGGCAGAAGCAAAACTAATGGGGGTGAGTTCAAAAATAAGGGCAGCTGAACTTGCACGAGAAAAGAACAGAGGGTTGTCAGGGTGTGGGGAGAAGCGCGTTTGCTCTGTCTTTTGACTTTAATGATGGACACGCTGCGCTCTGAAAATTCATCTGTTTTATGGAATGTTCATAACAAGCTGCCAGAAACACAACACAAGAATCTTTCATTCGACTGTTACACTTTACCTGTGTACTCATACATCCCCCTGCCAGCCCCTCAGAATTTCAAACAGGAAACAACATGTGGCATAATTAGAAGCTTATACTCGGAAATCAGCGCTCGTGTTGAGATTCATTGAACAATGAGAGTTAATCCCACACTGAGCATCTGTTTTTTACATGGAGATTCGAGTCAAAACAAGTTCAGCCTAAAACTAAGACAATAAGCTTCCAAACAGCAAATCTAATCCTGCAGCATTGCAGATTCATCTTGCAGAGACAAGATCTTTGAGAACAAAAGGAATCATTTACAGCAGGAAGGCAAAGATAATGGTATAGAATAATCTGAAACGGCTGTAAAGCTTTGACAAAATAAGATTTTAATGTAAAAATATCTATATATGTTTATGTTCATACTCTATTCTGACTATAGAAGTACAGATCTCAGATCTGTATATTGTTACTTTAAATCATGTGAATGCATTTGTGTTACTTAATCTATAACAATTTTAAACAACGTTTTGATCGTTCTTGGCTAATTATTACGCATGCCATGATGACCTCATGTTGACTATAAATATAGACTATTCGCAATATTTCACTTTTGAAATCAAAAGGTCAAACAAGTAAAATAATGGTATAGTCCAAGACTTGATATCCACTGAGATTTTCAATTCTACTAAATTATTCTGGTTTTTCATTTTAAAATAATTGCTTTTTTCAGAGTGGCTCACATTGGTGATTTAGTCTGTAATATTCTGAGTGCAGGATTTAATAAACAAAGTGGCACGTGCCAATCGACCATATGGAGGTTCCTTTCCTCCTCTCTCCAGCACTCCTCTCTCTACGTGTGTTTTTGGTTTAATAAGTGAGACTAATTTTATTGACATGAATGTTGTCGTTCTTCCGCTTCTTTATCTTTCCGTGAAAAACTTCCCTGTGAAGATGGGAGGTCTGACGACCGACTCGGTTTCTTCCGAGGAACACAGATGGTGGTGCTCTTACAGAAATCCTTAAGAAATCCCTTTGAAGCCACGAGAAACTGAAAATAAATGAAGAGAGACACTCAAGAAGATTGAAATGGCTCATTCGGATTTTACGAGAAACAGAATTCCCGTCCTTGGAGTTTTATTGCAGACTTCCGATACTTCACCTTGAGGCGGGCTATTGATTTATATCAAAACAATATACGCATGGCATTGTTTATGGAATCAACATATCAGCAAATCTGATGTCAACTTAATAGATATATATATATATTATATAACTACAATATATATAATGCAGGAGTCAGACATGCACTTCTCTGATCAATAAAAGATTCAACGGAATGCGAGCGCATTAGTAAATGCATGGTCACTCTGCGTGCAGGCTAATCACATCAACAGTCCTGCATAAATATATAGATTTAGTTCATTAAGCTCAAGAAAAGTTGCGTTTATGATTGGAATTATAACTGGAAGCCAGTTGATCCAAACCGGTCTACAAATAAAACTTCACATTTGTGCTTGAAATGTATTGGACGTTCCTTGGCGCCACATGCGTCCGGGTTACTTTAGCTTGCGACTCAAATTTGCGACTCAAACTTTTGCGAGTGTATTTACATGCCTGAAAAATTGGACAACCAAGTTCTACGAATCGATTTCATGACCGGACGACTTGGTTCACGTGCTACGTAGCTGTCAAGTAATAATACAATAAAAAAAATTACCAAAGTAAATTTTTTAAATGTGCATCAGCATTATGGTACGAACATTTCTTTAGTTACTGACGAGAAGTGGTGAGAAATTTCAAATGTATTAACTGAGAGTTTAGTAATACAAATGTTTATGATAGTGAATTTAATTTAATGCTAATGTTTATATGCAAATAGTACACAAATGCGTCTATGATATAACATTATTATTATTGTTGTTTTTACTTTTTGTGTAATTGAGCCACTGAAATTGTAGATTACAGTCTGTGTATAAGAAAATCTTTATGTAATCATTGTTTCTTATGTAATCTTTATTTGCATTGTTTACAAAGTGCTTTACAGTTGTGAACTGATAAATAACATTTGACATAAATGTTATAGTAATAAAATAGACAATTAAATGGGACTATAATTTTATATAATACAATAAAATGTCATTTATTTAGGGCAAACTGGTGTAGTTTTGACCAATGACTTACAGCTTTGTTTCTACAGTGATTACCTGCCTTTTACTGTAAAAAAACCGTCCCCTCCCGTAGTGCCTCTAGAGTATTTGTGTTCTAGTCATTACAGCTCGAGAGAAAGAAACAATTTTAAACCTCGTTCCAGGACAGCAGTGTCTAAAAACAATCTGTTCATTATTGAATGGGAATCTTTTTCTCTCAGGCTGGTAAATTGAATCCACAGTTTGTTCCAATCGTGTTTTGCTTCATTACCGCTCTGAGGCGAGCGAGGTCGAATGCTTATTTTATTAGCAGCTAATGTATTAAAAGCATGCAAATGGAGGTCAATGGTTTAACATCATTGTGTTTTATAAACTCAGGTAGGTAGAAAAGAGAGGAGGTGTCTTTAATTAAACCTCAACTAAAAATGTAGGTGTGATTTTATAAGAGAAATCACATTTCTGCATTGATATAAAGTC
>JAZGTJ010014969.1:0-13720 GCA_036877575.1 Botia almorhae
GAGATTAGCGAATAAACCTGCTCATTTGGAGAACGTTGGCGTTCATTGTCGCGTACACACGCAAACTTCCTCTGTCAGAGGCCAGAAGCCAATAATACACTCACACACAGTCACTCAATTTTGCCCCTTTTTCCACCACAACACATGTTGGGTTTTCATGGGGACATTTCATAGACGTAATGTTTTTTATACTGTACAAACTGTATACTATCCCCTAAAAAACCTAAACATCACAGAAAACGTTCTGCTATTTCAGATTTTCCAAAAAGATTATTTTGTATGATTTATAAGCTTGTTTCCTTATCAGGCCCTTAAAATGTCTCCACAAGGTCCAAATTTACTTTACTATTACTTCATTTGTGGGGACATCTGGTCCCCATAACATACTATAGTAAATACCAGTACCAACACACACACAGTGTGGGATTTTTTTAGTCAATGAAGTTTCTTCACTAAAGGCCATATAGTGTTGAATTCATTTCATATGACATAGATGGTCCCCATAACGCAGTAAATACGAAGACCACACACACACGCACCCAATGAATAAACATGAAGCTCATTTTGGGTCGCTGTTTTTCATATGGGTTTGTGACCTCACCTTGACCTGCCCTGCCTTTCTCATCATTGCCATGCTTTAGTTAATCCCTCGTATCAGACGTCACATCGAAACGCTTTTTATCATTGATATATCACAGCACTGCTGAATCTGTGTTCGAATTTGATCACCCGTAGATTTGTAATCGTTTCTGTTTTAGCATAATTGTATCTGGTTCGTATCAAGGAGCTTTATGTCATTTATGCAAATGTGAATCGCCCCGCTTTAAATTCCGATCTAATAAACTATGTAAAGTTTTTGCTTAATGAATATTTTTAAACTCTTCACTTAAGCCCTGTAGCTATAATTCATCACATTTTACACAAAGCACGTTCGGTACGACCTCATTAAAATGATTTACTGTAGGCTCCGTATATGTCATGTTCTTAAAGGAGAACTACAGTAAGTGACTGTAAATGAAAATAAATGGTAAATGGAAGTTCTCATCTGCATTAGAATGTTATTTGTGCAATAAACCCTGATGCCTTTAAATGCACAAAGTCGTGTTATTTTCCAGCCTCGTATTTGATGATTTCAAAGCGAGACGGCAGGGAGTGATGAATTCAGAGGAGACTGTGGCGTTAATGTGCGCTTTATTGGACCTGATGCTGAGCAGAACCGAGAGGTGAGACGGGTTCTAACCTCTGATTAGTGAGCATTACAAGCTAATGAAGAGAGATGAGGGTAACAGCACTGGAAACAATGGAGAGATCCCAGCTAATAGGGAACGTTCTCAGAACATTGGCTAATGTTCTATACGTTTCTTCAACGTTATCAAAAACGTTCTTGCAGTAATGTTAGTACAACATAATTTTGAATGTTAATATATATATATATTTATATTTAATATATATATATTTATATTCATTATTCAAACATATATTCAATGTTCTTATAACTCAGCAAAATGGTTCCTAGAACTTTAAAAATAAAGTTCTTATGTTTTTGTTAATAAAATATTGAAGGAATAGTTCTCAAAACCTCAGACTGTTAGCTGGGCTGTCGTTATGGAGGAACAGATGTACTTTTTTTGCTTGTTTGTGTGGTTGCATTGATACACATATGTTTTGAATTTTTGATACGCGGTACACAAGCGTGATCAGATAGCAGGGGCTCCATTACACATAAAATCTGTGAAACGAAGCCTGAAATCTACAGAATGGCTGTCGGTTCAGTGCAAATCAGGTAGAAATAATAAGCCCGAGACCTTGAAGAGGAGGTCAAAATGGAGCGCTGTGATTGGCTAATGGAGCGTGATCTATCTACAATGCAGCACAGATGGCGAAACAATGTAAAAACAGAACAAATATCGCAGGGTTTCCCAGCAATTCCAGTGATATTCTGCCACAGCTTTAAGCAACGTGAAGCAAGGAACATTCTCAAATGTTAACTAACGTTCTCTAGAAGTTCTTAGAGTTATCAAAGTTTGTGCAGTAAATCCTTTTTAACCGTATATATCATATTATTTGTTTTTATTTGCCTTTAAGCACTCAAATACAGATATTAGGACCTCAGACATCTTAGCTGATTGTGAGGCCATGTTTTTCTGGTGGTGAGTGATGGTGTGTGTGTGTGTCCATTTGTTTCAGTTTAAAAAGGTTTAAAAGTTGAGTGAATATGAATTCTGTCAGACTGAAAATACCGCAGGCTATCACTTATTCTTTTGGTAACAGGCAGCTTTCTTCCCTCATTTACTTTCTGTGTGAAAGAGTTTCCGACTTCCAAAAGATGTCGTGACCTTCTCCCTCAGCTTCTTTCCGTCCTTCACCGGATGTGTTTTAATTACTCCGCATCGTTTGAACGCCTCCTTCACGGCTAACACATTTATGATAGATTTCCCTCGAGTTACATCTCCAAAATTGTTAGCGTGATCTTATGATCCGCGGGCTAAAGTTGCGCCGCTAACGTTAGCTAATGATTTTTTACAGCTCAATACAATAAAAAGTTTGTGATGTTCGGTGTGAAGATTATATTGTATTATTGTCTTACTTTAAAAAGATGAAGGATAACTAAGACCTCAACAGGAACTCTGGCGAGGTCGGCAGGGCACAATTCCATGAGGTAAACATGCTATCACCGCCTGACATTCAAATGCAGGTGTTTACTGCCCTCACACAGAACCGCTGAGCTGTGGCTTTAAACTCCATCTAATCCTCGTCTCCGAGGCTGACATTTAAACTTCTCCGCTGGTGATCAGAGTTAGTGCTGCTGTAGACAGTGGACATGTCTTTCTGCATAACACAATATCATTTCATTTTTACAGTTTTGCTTTTGCAATATGTGTTTTTGCAATATGTTGCTTTTGCAATTTCGTGTTTGATATATACGGTTAAAATTAATACAGAGAAACATTTGTAGCAAATTTTGTAAGATACATTTAAACTGAATTCCCGTCAGATGTTCGTGATGTCTTTTGTTTACGGGACGTTTCTGCGTTACAGAACCGCCGAGACATCGATTGCGTGTCACTCTTTCACCTTTCAGCCAGAGCCCATGAGAGCACAACTTGCTCAAGTGTGCTTAAAAGACACAGAAGTTCCATTATAGCGGACAGTGGGGTGTCATCCGGTGATTTCTCTGTTTTGTAACAGTCGTTAAAAGCTGTCTGTGATTCTGTCGCACCTTGCTGTAATGATCACCTCAACTTGTGATGGATTCTGGGTAAAAAAATAGGGTAAGAGGTGCAAGTTTTATGAGTGACATTTTTCCACACGCCACATATGCGTGCTGACAGGAGAATAATGATATTAATAAATTCACCAGAACGATCCGCTTTCGTTCTCTTTGAGGGATATTAACTTTTTTATGGAATTCAGTTCCTTTCAGCTGCCAGATTTTTAATGAAATGACAAAATGACAACATTTAAGGTATATTTTATCTGTTCCGCTCCTAAAGCTGTCCGCATACTTGAAAGAGAGATTGTAATATATTCTAAGATTCATTTAATAAAGGAAAGGAGATGAGGGGAGGAGAAGACGAGAGAAGGTGGAAAGAGGTGAGAGGATGTAGAGGAGAGGAGGTGATGGAGGGAAAAAGAGAGGAGTAGAAAGAGGAGAAAAATTGGGTGGAAGAGAGGAGTTGGGAGGAGATGAGCAGACCATATTAATGCAGATATGAGGAGAGAGTTAACAGGAGATGGAGAGAAAGAGCGAGAGATTGCACTTATTCCTAGTCTCACTTGAAGGCTGTAATTACAAGCTTTTCTCTCTGATGAATGATAAGAGTTGCGGTAATGAATGAAAGGAGATATTGAATGGGGAGAGAGACTGAGGCTGGCTTTTCCACCGCACTCAAAATAACACTCACTGTGGATGTAAGATCACAATAACGTACCCGCAGGTTATGTTTTCATGGTATGTTTTAAGGCTTTTTGGATTTATCAAACATCCTGTTCTTGGAAATGCTGTTGAAGAAACGTTTCCTAAACGTTCCTTGTGATGTAATCCTCATTTGAATATTTAAGACAAGGGGGTGGGTGTATTTGAGAGCAATCTTTATTTCTGCAATCGGTGTAACAGGTCGTTTGATTCGGAATGAGGGAGGAAGAAAGAGAGGAGGAGAACGAGGTGTAGATGTTGGCCGAGGATTTAAGCCGTTCACAATGCTGACGTAGAACGAGCGCACTGTGCGATACACACAGATGTTCGCCACGGGTTGTTCTCGGAACGCCATCCCTAGAGGGAAAGAATATGCAATCCGACCTTCATTTAGCAAAACAGTCTTCTATCTCCGGTTAGCTTCACAGCTCCTAAAGCTCCTTCTGAGATTCCTCCACAACACTCTTGGTAATGATTCCTTCCGCACATATTTGATGTACTGGATCGTGTCACGTATGTGAACAGATGGTAAACAGACATCATCGGTATATCTGTATGTGAGCGGTACTCTCACACTCGCCTCTTGAGCTGTAATGTCTCCCGCTGATGCTCACTGTAGGCCTTAAGATCAATCTCTCTCTCTCTTTAATCTCTATCGGTCCCTCGCCCTCTTTCCCTCCTCCTTCAGGTCCTCATCCTCTCTCCGGCTGAGTTTCCTTCACCTGTCTCCGTGTTCAGCTCTGATCAGTAGCTGAATGAGAGGAGAGGCTAATTACACAGACTGACAGAATGAGACTCCGCACCACTCAATAAAACCAGCACGTCATGGTCAGTTGTGTGCGGGGCAAGCACACCGATAAAGGGTTGCTTGTGTTTTGGTTGCTGGTGACCAGCCTTGGTGTTCTGGGATGAACCAACTTGACATTGAACGATTGAGGTTCTCACAGGAACCCACTAGAACTTCCGAGCTAATAATTCTAGGTTGTAAGAACGTTTCCCTAACATATCCACTAAGTAACAAAAACATTATCTTGAACGTTCTACTAACGTTAAAAATGTCCAGATTTTTAGATGTTGTATTAACGTTATTTCTTCCATTTTTTTTATTCTGTAACAACATTCCACTAACAACTTAAGAATAATGTTTTGATATATATATGATATATAACATTATAAACATTCTACTAATGTTACATCAAGAACATATTTGATAATGTTGCGAGAACATTTAGAGAATGTTAGCCCACGTTCTGAGAACGTTCTCTGTTTGCTGTGTTTTTGTCGTTTCACGATATCTGGGGAAGACACGTCCATGGCGCTTTTCTGAAACGAGGAATCTGCGGCCTATTTATTACTCATGATTCTGATGAATATTTACTGAAGCTGTGGCGCTGGAAGATGTTATTTCGGGTTTATGGTAAAGGTGGTTTCCTCAAATCTGTTTCAAAGCATTTCATTCTGACAGAGCACTCATCCTGATATTGTCTGAACTCTCTATACCCCCTGAAAGTGTTTCTTTGAAAACACGTTTGGAGTGAGAGTGTGGAAAGCAGTCGTCTCTCTCTCCTCTCTCTCTCTCTCTCTCTCTCTCCATCTCTTCTGTGTCTCATGGCTCAGTGTGATTCATGATTAATGTTCCTGTCATGCTCATCAAACGCTCAGAAAAGCCTTTCAGTGGTACATTCTTCTCATTCTCTTCTCATTGCGTCTCTTCTCCTCGTTTCTCTTCTAGACTTTACTCATCCTTTATAATCTCTCCTGTTCTCTACTCGTCTCCTCTCATCTCTTTTTCTTCTCTCTACTTTTTCCATCTAGACTTTTATTATCTTTTCTGTTCAGGTTTTTCTTTAAATGTCTTATCTTTAGTCTCTGCTCTTCTCGTCTCGTTGTGTCTGGTCTCTTCTCTTTAGTCTGTACTTGTCCTCTACGGTCCTTCCTCTCGTCTTCTTATGTGGCTTTTACTCTTCTCTTGTCTGTCTCGTCTAGTCACCACTCGTCTAGTCACTTGTCTTCTCTTCTCTTTGCTCTGTGTCTTCCATCACCTCCTTTTTTGTCTCACTTAGTCTTTCCTTGCATTTTGCTTCCTGTTCTCCCTTATTGCTTTGTCTCCTCACTTTACCCTTCATCTCCTTCCACATATATAAAGTATATGAAGATATAATGCAGTCTTGGATGTTGCAGTGGGGCTTTAATGCATAAATACACAGGACATCACAGTGGAGAGAATAACACATTAAATATTGCAGCATATTCACTTAACACACCGCTGGACGAGCCCACAGCACCTTTTGATGGGAGACCCAGTGAGAAATCACAAGATGTGGGAGAAGATGCTGGTGTCTGCAGGAGATCCACACTGTCTGATGTTTTATGCTCTAAGGCACCTTAAACTACAGCTGTGTGGCATTTCCTTGCATGAGAGTTGAAAGTAAGTCCACAGTTTGGTGGCAACAAACATTTACAGCTCTGTCTTAAGAAGCAGCATTCAGAGATGCTGGTGGTTAAAAGCTTGTTTGTAGATTTTCGTGGCTTTTTAGTGTCTCAAGGTTTGGTGGAATGGTAAATATTGGCATGCATGCAAAAATGGATAGAGAGGAAATTGACTTATTTGGTTTCAAAAAGGCAGTCGTCAAATGTGAAAGGTAAAAAATTGTTATTTGCATGTGTATGTCAATTTTAGTCTAAACCGTTCTTTGTGCAATCTTTAATAGTGAGTAATCCTTATTGTGGGTACTTTGCCTGGATCGGTACTTTAAATTCATGTTGTTAGTGGTACATGTCTGGAATATGTATTACAACTAATGCGATGATTCATTCACTTTATCAAAGGCAAAAGAAGGATAGGAGGAGCGCTTTAGGGGTTCCACAGAACTTTGATCCCATTGGACTGCGATTAGGAAAAAATAAGCAACTCTCAGTAATATCGTTTAGTGTGAAGCTCTTTGGAGATGAATGAAGAAAGGGAAAATCTTCGATCTGGAAGGACTCTCGCTGCCTGTCCCCTAAATCTCTTCCACACAGTTCTTTTAAAAGAATTTCGTACCATCTAAAGTGTTCTGAGAATGATAGCCCGTGTCGTCTGTGAGATCAGCTTATCTCTGTTTTCTTTAACCCTCTTCCAAGCACTCGACGGTTCCGAAGTTTTCATGATGTTCCAGTATGTGAGGAACTCGCCCCCTCTTCATTTTCTAATTAAATTCGGGCACATCAAAGCCACACTTATGACTTTATCGAACGTGTCAGTGTTATTTAACGATACTAATTAGCTAACCACTGTCACCCCACATTTGAATTTGGAATGTAGCTGTAATTGGTTTGTAAATGTATGTAGTACTAACTGTTTTGTTCCTTAACCTTGATATTTACAGGCAGCAAAATCTCTCTCTCTCTCTCTCTCTCTCTCTCTCTATCTGTCTCTCTTTCATTTACCTTCTTGTGCTCAGTAAACACTTGATTATTGGTCTCTGACAGGCTGCTGTTATAATGATTTATTAGGGGACGTCTTTATTTTCCTGTCAGCAGTAATCCGGAGATGAGCCCAATCACATTAACTCTTTTAATTTTGTAATTTTACTTCAACACATTGCTTTTATCCCTTACTCCATTATCCAAACACCACTTTCTCTCGCTAGCTATTGCGCTTTTTTCCCTTTAATGCCTCTTTTTGTTATCCACCCTTTGATCTTCTAATGGGCAGTATGTGGAAAATATTAACATCGTAAGTTTTTCAAGTAAAGCGTTTCGTGTGAAGTTAGTTTTCTTTGTATGTTCCGTACCATTGAGCATAAGATTATTACTGGCCTACCGAGCGGATCAGAGTGAATTTGCTTTTAAGACACAAATCAGCCTAACTGAGGTTCTTGCAAAACTACTTTGCATAAAGCACACAATTCCATGATTCTGACAAACTTTCAGCCGCTGTGTATATATTTAAAACAGCCTTAAGCAATAGAACTGCCTAAACAAATGTCTAAACAAGCTAACAAACGTCTAAACAAACTATAAATTACAAACTACTAATTTTACAGTGGTACGATTACAGAAGTAATCATTTCTTAGGTTCGAGTTCCGGAGTTTTAGTTCACGAAAAATGACTCACTGCAGACGTAGCGTTTCAACATTTATCATAAATTGTACTGTATTCCAGTTTTACGTCAAAGGACGTCCCACATTCACAGAGATCTGAGCCAAACCCGGAATATTCCGTGACCTTACAGCCGCCCCTGCCTACCGCTCTCATCCGCCTGCAAAAAATATGTTTGTGCCTTGACATAAACAGGAGATGCAATCTAAACATCACTGAGGGATTCCTTTATCATTTCTCAGTCATAGCCGCAGTGTCTAGGAATGGTTACCGTGTGTGTGTGTGTGTGTTTTGTGATGGAGACCTCTCAGTGTGACAGACAGGTGTGTGTGATAAACTCATTGCTCAGAGCTGTTGCAGCTGACATCTTGTTTTGGACCGGTGGCGTGAGATGTATCTAGCGTCCGCTGCTATTGCTGGGGTGGCCCGCCGCTCGTATATCATTGTCGTGGCAGCCGCCTCGGCCCTGACAGTGGAGGGGTGGGTGATAGGGGCGGATGAGAAGGCGCGGTCAGCAATTTTGCTGTTTTTGCCGTGTCACGCTGAGGATTAAGAGAACAAACCGGTCCTTCATCAACTTGTGCAAATGAGACACATTAAATAGGTGTCAGAACAGTGTACTCAGAGAGCTTTAGAAAACACACACATATATATATATATATACTGTATGTGCTTACATAGTCAGTGAGAGCAATTACAATTATTCTCTCTCTTTCTCTCTCTGTCTTTCTTTCACCCCCTTTTTCTCTCTCTCTTTCTCTCTCCACCCCTTCCACCCCCTCACAAACACATGTAAGAAGGCAAGTAGGTGAGATGAAGGTTTTGGGGCCCATCTGTGGCCCTATGAGTTGGCCGAACAAGCATTTAAATAAACAGATTTATCTCTTTTATATTTTCTATTAGCATACATTTCATTTATCTTTGGATTTTCCCCATAGGAAAGAATGGGTAACTATGGTAACCAGCATGTTTGTCCCCCACGCCAAACCACGCACTCAGTATATGATGCATCTCTCGTCTTTGCCAAGTGAAGTTTAGTGTGGATTATTTTGCCGTACAGTAGAAACAGATAAAGTTGGTGTTCCACAGGGAACAGTCTCAGTCACTCTCTTCTGCGTGTCACTATGCATACAGATGTGACTTGCGCAGCATCCCTCACTCGAAATAACTCTCTCTCGCTCCCCCACTCGTGTTCTCTCTCTCTCTCTCTCTCTCTCTCGCGCTTCCTTTCATCTGCGGCTCAGTCGGATGACTCTTTCTCCCTTTCATCAGGCTGCTATCATGTCAAGCGATCCCAAACATCTGCGATGGTTCCGGATAAAAGCTTTGGATATACAAGTCAAAATGTGTGATTGCGCCCGTGGTTGCGTACGAACGTGTTGCCATTGTATGTTTGCTTGTAAATGTGAACGCATTTGTTTGTGGGCGTGCAAAAAATAGCATTAGCACGCGTTGCTGTAAAGAATCGCCCGGCCCAATGTGTTTGTGAATACGGATGCGTTCGCACTCCTACCTGCGGTCTGCGTGTGGGAGTGTTTATTCTGAAAACAAGTATGTCGTGTCGGTAAGCACAAAAGCGCTGGAGCGGTACAAATGAAAAAAACGCGCATGTCATTTTTGCAATGATGCAATGAGGAAAGATGGAGGATTATAATATAAGAGGAGCAACCTGTAGAAATTGATTTTGTTCTCATTGTTTCTCAATTGTTCTCAATCGTTCTCTGAGAAATGACAACAAACCGAGAGCAAATTGAGACTTGAAATGTACAAAATCAGGAAGATGATGGATTTTTTCTGTGTCCAACCTGGACCCTCAGGTCCTCGGCCCCTGGATTTATCCCATCCCTGCCACCACATCCCACAGGGGTCATTTGGGGAGTAACATAAAGCTCAGAGCAATACAATGTTGCTTTGGGAAGGGGGGTTATTGAGAGAGGAGGGGTTGAGTGGGTGTATTGGGCTGGCGAGGGCTGTGATTTTCTCAGTATGAACAGAACACACAAGTATTTCTCCATTCATTCTAATTAGGATGTATGAAGTATGTTTGTCGGGTGATTACACACCTGTACACACACATACATTAATTTTTTTACAGGGATGGTTTACAACTCAAATCTGTATGATGCTTAAGATTTAAGTAAAAATATCTCGCCCAATTACACGGGTGACAGTTTTATTAGTGAGAGAGTGTTGAAGAGGGTGTGTGTGTGTGTGTGCACATGCAGTGACAGAAAGAGAAATTGAGAGACAGCAAGAGAGATGTGACAAGAGAGAGAGAGGGAGCAAGAGAGAGAGAGTGCTTTAAATCAGTGTGTTTTTTGAATCGCTGTGTATATTTCAGCTCCTGTCACTCTTGTGTGGGTCTTTTATCCAGGAAACACTTTTAGACCTCTAGTCTCTGAATATCCCTGCGTGAAATGGAATTTCACACTCGTACGAGGCCGATTTTATGGAGCAGTCAAAACAGTTTTCCATTTTTTCAATAGCTAGTTTATTATAGGTTTCCATTTTTATTTCATTATTCTACGTTTACAGTATTTTTAAAAGTTGTAGTATAGATTTACATAAGTTGTAGTATAGATTTACATAGTGTTTATATTTAGTTTTGGACTGCCTCCGTTGTACTTGACAGCCCAGAGAGAGTAACAGAATATTGTAGGACGAGATGTGGGCAAGTTGCAGGCCAGACTCGAACCTGCATGACTGGCCCAGCTCATAAACTACACATGCTCTAAACACAGTGCAGTATACGTTACTAGTCACAGTTCAATTACTATGTTGTTCTTTACACTGAGGATCAAAAAGCAGCTGCCACGCTTCACACTTAGTTTAAATAACTGTGAAGCACTTTAAATAATTATAAATAATAATTATTTAAAGGTGTAATATTTAACATTCCCGTTACCTTTAAATATCAGATGGGAGGTGAGAAATGTTTGTGCTTGTGTTGTGTTTATTAATGTGTTGTGATTATTAAGAAAACGCGTTATCTAGCTGTTTGCAGAATTCAGAATACCCAGAGTTCAGCAGGAAAATAAATACAGGTAAATCAGGTATTGAAAACATACCTCTGTGGATTATCATAATTTGTTTCCACACCTCTGTATTCTCCACATCTAGTCCATGAACATGCAGCAGAGCACATAAAAGCAGCTGTCCGTGGTCCTGAAATTTCTTCCCCCATCTTTAGAATCTCTTAGTATCATAATTCCATATGGTGTTCATTTGAAAAAATAAGCTGAACCGAGGGCTAAGGTTTTGAATGCGTCTGATTACAGAAACAGGTGCCGGTTAGTGGGTTTACTAAGACTTTGCCATGGATTTCCCTGTGAGCTGACGACTGATGTCTGTGCATTGTTTTCCAGGATCACGTGATGGTCTCTCTGCGATGTCTGGAACTCTGCCTCACTTCCTCCAGGAACCTGATGATGCGTACATCGTCAAGAGCAACCCCATCAAGCTACGGTGCCGTGCTCGACCCGCCCTCCAGATCTTCTTTAAATGCAACGGCGAGTGGGTGCATCAGAGCCAACACACAGCGCTGGAGCACACTGAACTGGCAACGGGTGAGACACAAACACACAGACTAGCTCTGTTACAAAACCCAGTGAGCTGTCTAAAGAGGCAGCTTTTAAATCATTTGCAACAAGCTCGGTGAGCAAAAATAAACCCAAGATGGCAGATAAGAAGCAAAACATGTTGAATTTAAATGAACTTTAATGTGGATTAAAAAAATGTTCAGTGTAATTTCAAAGTGATTATCATTTACCCAATATCTGTGTGTGTTTTATATTTTTTATGCTTATTAAAGCTAATTCACACTTTCCCAACAAACAATTGTGTGTGTTTGTTGTTGACCCTGTTTGTGTTTGTTGGGACAGTGTGAACATAAGAATGTTGTTTTCCAACATTTTAAATCCACCAACCGGTTTGGAAAATTTAAAATGTCGTTTTTCTGTTTTTTAGCTCTTTTTAAATCAATTGCAATACGAGCGTCCTGCATGTAGGACTGCGGCACACAGCGCCGCCTCCCGCAGCGTCTTCCGAGTCAGTCACTTATGATGATTAAGATGCTGACTTAGAAGGATGCTGGCTACGTAGGTGGTAGACAGCGAGGCAGCCCAGCAGGTTTTGGAATGGAGCTACTGTCCTTCTCTTTAAAGCATCTTCTGTCTTCAGTCTGTTTGAAACACAAACACACAGCAGTGTCTGGTGAATGAGTAAATCCAGAGTGTCAAATCCAGCACCAGCGGTTGTTCTCCTCCTCTTCTTTCAGTGTTTCATCTCCTAGCGTTCTCTCCATCAAACTCAGCGCGCTGTATCTGTAAGGGCTTGAAAGAGACTGATTGTTGCATTTAGTGTTTGGTAGCGCTGATTTTTGACAGCTTAAAGAACTGATCCAGTGATGCAACAGAGTGAAATAGCGCTTTTTGTCCCCCCCCTCGAATCCGTACTTGACCCAGGAATGAATTGCTGCTTTTTATTCAAAAACCTTTGAAAGCTGTCTGGCTCATTGGAGACTTTTTTTTAACCATTTGGCACTTATAGCTTTAATCTTTGTCTGTTGTTTGTTAACGGAGACAGCGGTGAGCTGCTGAAAAATTTACCGATTTTAAATGTTACAGCTTTTAAAAAGATGTTTTCCTTTGTAGATTCCTAGACAGGACTAATTTCTTACATATAAAAAATTACAGCGTTTTAATAGTCACAATAGATTTACTAAGCTCACACGGAACGTTCTCAGAATGTTGGCTAACATTCCCTAAACATTCTCTCAACGTTATCACAAAATGTTAATTGTGGTAAAACATTTTTTAAAGTTATTAGAATGAAAGTTTTTAAAGTTAAAAGAATTTAAAAAACGTTCTTTTAACCATCTTAATACAACATTTTGAACGCTTCCAGAACTTTCAGTACCTTATTTTATTGGTGGAACCCAATATGTCAGACTTAGTAATACAAAATAATTCCTGTGACTTAAATAAAATCAGTTAATTTGGATATTTCACACAAAGCGCATGTCTTGCGGTTAACTGCTGAAACATTTTTACAGTGTGCTCTGTATAACATAAAAAAAAACATTGTTAGCTCAAGGAACTGTTTCCACAGAACCTGACCTTTAAAAAATTACTTTCGTGGGTGTAACCTAATGTATTTATAAATATAAAAAGTTATATAAAATAATACAGTGCAGGAGCATTGTGATTATCAGCCCAGATATTAAAACACTAAGCCAGATCACCACATTATAGATATTCAAATATAAGTATATAAGCAATAATAATATAAGCAATATAACCAAGCGGTTTAACTCTCTTTACCTTAACTGACTTGAACTGAACATGCTGAAAAACCTCCAGCAAAGCATGGCTCAACTCCAGCTAACAGGGAACATGTTTAGAGAATGTTGACTTACGTTCTCCAAAGGTTCTCTTAAAGTTAGCAAAACATTTCTAAAGTTTTTGTTACTTAATGTAAACGTTAGGTGAACGTTCTTACAACCCAAAATGGTTAGCCGTGTGTATTGGAATAAAGATTCGCCTAAAAATCTACTGCCGCGGGCGCCGCGCTCACTCTGTGAGATCTCGCAAAGATCTTCTGTCTGTGCATAACATTGACTGTTTGAGTCTCAGTGGGCTGTGGGACTGTCTGATCATCTCTGTACATCTGTGAAGCTCTGTTGATTAAGACCGGCTCCCTCAGTCCAGCACAGATACACT
>JAZGTJ010014970.1:0-13720 GCA_036877575.1 Botia almorhae
AATTCAAAATATTACAAACACTCATGATAAATATATTCGATGAATCTAGTTTGGTAACTTCAGCAACATCGTTGCCAATTAGATTTATTAAATATAAGCAAGTTGTGATGATTCTTGACAGATCAGATCTGGCGCTTTGAGGTAAACGCATCACAGAAAAGTGTTAATTACAAATCACAGCTGTGCTAATATTCAGAACAGCGCCGTTTGTATAACAGCGTTTGGTCTCTTCACAACTTCATATTGAGTAATCAAAGTGTAGGACGTAATTTAGCCTGTTGGTCAGTTAATTTTTTTATCAGCCAATGAAAAATTCCGCTAGATCTAAAAGGGATTATAGGGATTATAAATCATTATTATATTAATTGGGTCACAATATTCAACATGTTTCTCCTGTTGCAGAAGATTCTGACTGCAAATTCATTCAGTTCTTCACTTCACTGCTTCTTCTTAAACTTGCTTTTTTATTATTGTAATATTTAATATTTAAAAATTCCACAGTTACTGGAATAGTTCTGGAATTGTATGGCATTCTCGAATCAGTCTTTGATGTCATCTTTGTTTTCTCTGCAGAAAAGAGGTGGAGCTTAAAGATTGTACCGTTCATAAGTTACATTACAATTATAAAGCATCACCTAATGTCCTCTCTTCATAGTGTCAAAATAACCCCTCTCTCTCTCTTTCAGTGATTACATCATTAAAGAGAAAACTGTCCTTCTGCAGAAAAAAGACAATGAAGGCTTTGGTTTTGTACTCCGAGGAGCCAAAGGTGAGTTACAAAATCTTAATTTACAAACTTAAACATAAATGTTAAAAATGTTATTTTTAATATTCTAGGAACAGGTTGTTTAAACTATATTGCTTGATTATAATAATATTATTCAAACATTTATTCTGTAGCTTTTTCAAAATGTTCCACTAACTACTTAATAATAATGTTATTGAGATGTATTACGTTAAAAAATTACTACTAACGTTACTACTGCTAATACTACTAACGTTTGACTAGCAGCGTTCTCAGACACATCTCTCACTGCTTGCTCATGTGTTTAGCCCAGACTCCAGTTGAGGAATTCAGCCCGACTCCTGCGTTTCCTGCTCTGCAGTACCTGGAGTCTGTCGATGAGGGGGGCGTGGCCTGGAGATCCGGCCTTCGAATGGGGGACTTCCTGATTGAGGTTAGCATTGCGTTACATTTATGCATTTGACAGATGCTTTAATCCAAACCATCGTACAGTGCGTTCAAAAATATATTTTTTCAGCATGTGTGTTTACTGGGGGTCGAACCCACAACCTTTGCGTTGCTAACGCAATGATCTACCAGTTGAGCTACAATCGACTCCTTTAAACGATGTCGATAAACAGATTACAAGTTGTACATCAGTGCCACTGAAACCAAAACTGGCGCAGTTTTAAAGACTCAGATCTGCCATCTGTGAGGTGTTAAGCTTTACACAGAACAAATCCTAACACCTACTCTGAGATGTTAAGCCTAACTCTGCTACTGTGGTACCTTCATTTGGCTCTGGATAAGATGATAATAAAAACGTCTTGGATCTCGTCTTTGTATACAATAGCTTGACTGTTTAACGTTACGAAACATAGATTTAATGATGCGTTTCCTGAAACACAGCAAAGAGAACGTTCGCCAAAATGCTGTTGGTGTAATTACAATGATGATCGGTAATCAATGACCGGAATCAGTGTAATCAGACCGTGTGTTTTTACAGGTTAACGGAATGAATGTGGTAAAGGTGGGACACAGGCAGGTGGTGAACATGATTCGTCAGGGAGGAAACAGTCTGATGGTCAAGGTCGTCATGGTAGCGCGGAATCCTGAGATGGAGGAAATACCCAAAAAGAAAGGTCAGACACATACTGTACTGTACTGTACGCAGTTATGTAACAGTGCTTGGCAGTGTATTGTCATTGTACCTAAAGTGCTTTCTGTGTTATTGTGACTGTAATAAGCCTCAGTACTCAAAATGACCGTACCTTTAAATGTTTATGCCATTAAACAGGTTGTGTTGCTATTCACGTAACTAGTTTGGTTCAAACCCAGAGGATGTCATGTATAAAGTGTTATGTTAGGAAGTACGCTCCGGCTTGTTTTAAAACAAGTGACATTGAGCTTGCGAACCTGCGAAGCGAGAATTGTTTACTAATTTAATTGTTTACTGCCTAGTTTTGGAGAGGCTAGCAATAGCAAGCTAGCTGTAAAAACATACGGTCCGCCACCTCTTCAGTGCGCTCTCCAAAGCCACGCCTCCTTTAACCTATGAACGCATACATAGTTTGACAGACAAGTAGGACATCCTATCATTGCATTCAGGTCCAATGCAATCATTGGATGAACATTTTATGGTTCTGCACCTACCACAGAACATATATATTTATACATTTAGACACTGTGCTTTCAAGAGACTTTCAACCATTATATCAAAAAAAGTTACTGGATGTTACACTTGTTACACTAAGTGTGTGTTTACTGTAAGTGTGTGTTTGCTGTAAGTGTGTTTACTATGTGTGTGTGTGTTTAATCTTGCTTTGTTTTTCTGTAGTTCCACAGCAAAGTAAGCGACTGACGCCTCCAGCCATCACACTGCGATCCAAATCAATGACATCAGAACTGGAGGAGATGGGTACAAACCTTACAAACACACATGAATGTCTGATAAATGTCTGATTTAGTGGTCTGAGTATTCTTTTGGTCTGATAATGTGCTTGTTTGTCTTTCTTCTTTGCACTCAGTGGATAAAGGTGTGTACGTTGTTTCCTCAGCTCGTTATTATTTTCATGATTTATTTTTAAATGTCAGTTATTCTCAACATTTATTAATCTCATTTACCTCTTATTACCATAATACAGTAATTACAGTAACAAATGTCTGTAATACAGCGATTTATATTCTTGAAATAAGCATCAATTAAGGACAGAATGACAAATATTGTTGTGATGTAATATATCATAATTTTTTTGTATTCTAATCATAAGCAAGATTTTTTGCATTATAGATTATGGTCATAAGAAATTAGTATTGTAGATAATTTTGCATTATGATAATTAGAATTGGGGGCAATATATTAAAATGTCATGAAAATAATGTAAAAGTCCTAAAATTACGGTTTTATTGTTTAGGCAAAATATATGGCTGATTTTTTTCATCTTTATCTTTTACAAGGATTTTTTATAAGACATTTTTAAAAGGTTTCATGAGATTAATCTGATTAAAATGTGGTTCAGAGGTTAATTCGTTCGTTCAGTTTCATTATCCGTCCCTTTAAATAAAATGGGCAATTATACCAGATTTCAACACTTTTGGCAATTTAACTGCCTTTTGGCCCAATGTGTGCAGCGTAATACAGAACTCATGCTGTTAACTTGTCCGTCTGCTGTTGAGTGATGGAGGCTGTAATGCTAACGACCATAACTTTACCTCACAGCAGTGAGGACATGGTGTAATGTTTTATTGGCTCATCGGTCTGTTTCTGCTCAGTTCGTTCCCATGGCAACTCATAATAGATCGCAAATTTCCCAACTTTAGTGAAACATAGTAAATAACCCAAGTAATCGAATAGAAAAATATTGTCAAACATACGAGCGCTTGTTACGCTAATGTAACTGACTTCCTGTTATAGCAGCTTCACCATGGAAGAAGAAACCAGGTGACTTGATTTGTGTGTGTGTGTGTGTGTGTATAGATGCTTAGATATGTGTGTGTGATGATGTGTGTGTGTTCTGTCGCTGCTTCTAGTTAGATAAACACGTGGGGGCAATATAACAGCAATACATGCAGAAATCTCAAAGCGTCTTCAAAAACTCTTTCACAGAAGCAACTGGGGCAAGTTGCTTCACTTGAGGAATGTGTCACATGGACTAACTTGTCCTAGCTGTGATTTTTTTATGTTGATTTCTGTTCTCTAAACTAAACTTTAATAGCATGTCATTCGCACTTACAGTATAACCTTTCCTAACTAGTATTGAGTAAAGTGTGATAGCTAGCCCCGGGTCCCTCTGTGTGTCGGCTTGTACGCTTTTTATGAAGATCATCACAGCCAGAAATGCATCTGTTGGTCTCCATCTTGTATGTGTTTGTGTGTGAAGATGTTGATTTTGGTTTGTCATTTTTTAACGCTCAGATCACACAGAGAGCTCTCAAGCTCCAGAGAAGAAGAGGAGTGTCTATCAAATGGCTCTTAGTAAGAAACCTTTTTCTCCCTCTTTTTGTGATATGAACCTCTTCTGCAGCACATGTGACTCTGTGCTCACACCTCTGCATTATAATGCACATTATTATTGTATGCACGTGGCTTTACATGCAGTTCAATAGAATCTTGGTTGCGACTTAATTTTTAATTTGTAAGAAACATTCCAGTGTAGCTGCACTATTGGGTTCTTTTACAATGCTTCTGTGGTGACAGGGAGAGATACGGTATCAAAGAAAATGATGGACAGAAGTGCATAAAATCGTATTAGGAAACGTCACAAGCAGTAATTGTATCCCACATGTTGTGGCTCAACATCTTTGTTCCAAAATCCAGCCTGGAACTACCCAGCTAACAATTTTAGGTTGTAAGAATCAGTTTCTGTAACATTTCCGTTAAGTAACAAAAGCGTTAAAAAAATTATTTTGAATGTTCTAGCAACGTTCGAATGTTCAAAAAGCTTGTTTAAACATATATACGCTATTGCTTGGTTACATAAATGTTTTCAAACATTTTTTAATTCTGTAACATTTTTAAAACATTCCACTAACAACTTAAAAATAACAAATTTCATATGATATATTATATTTAAAAAGTTATATTAATATCACTGCAAAAACAGTAGCCAATGTTCTGAGAATGTTCCCTGTTAGCTGGGAAACTGGTTTGCTGCCTACTTGCTTTATAGGTAGCTTTACCTGAATTACTTTAGTGTAATTTAAGCTACGGCCTAGTGGTTAGCGTGCGTGCTCATGTGAGTTTGAGTCATGCTTGCGTCATTTGCTGATCTATTTTCTGTCTTTTCTCTACTGTTTCTATAAATAAAAATGAAACGACTGCAGGAATTTAAATTGTCATGAATTATAGCACGATGCTCTGTCTCACACTTTCATCCTTCAGATAAGCTGGACGAGATTCTTGCAGCCGCTCAGCAGACAATTAGCACGTCTGACTCTCAGGGTCACAGAGGTCACGGGGGCAAGAAGGAACGAAACAAGGGCTTTACTGCTAACGAGGTGACATCTCTGTTTCATTATCTCTGTTCTGATTAACACAGTGATTCTGATTAACACAGGTTTTTGAGAGTGCACCATACCGAGCTACATGCTACTGCTAATTGATAGCAGTTTGACTACCGTCCTTTCTGATTAAGACATTGTCCACCACAAGCTACAGTACTAACAAAAAGTGGCTAACTAACCACACTGATGAACATTATATATATATAACATTTATATATATGTGTATATTTTAAATGTTATTCTTATTCAATATTATATCTGGTGATTTAACTTGTGATTGTGAGCTGCAGAGAAGTTTTAAATAAACGAATGAGTTTAATAAGGGTCCTAACAAAAACTTCAAAAAGTGGAATATTCGCATGTGATGTAAAGATATAGTGCAAGGTTAAGTGCTATACAGAACAGAAAAATGCACTAAATATTTATTAATCATTTATTATATAGATTAAATTTTTGTTTTTCGTCACACTTTCCCTTTTCCTGTTTTTTTTTTACAGCAAACGTTTGAACAATCAGGTGGTGGCATGATGTCATCAGGGTCTGGGTATGGTTATAACCAATCCCAGTTTCCATCAGGCCATTCAACTCAGCGTGCAATGATGATGCGTCAGAAATCTATGGGTGAGTTTAAACGCAGCAAGTATCGAATTACTGTGTGTTCCGAGCTTCAGTTAGTAGAGCACTATGTTAGAGGTGCAAAGGTTACGGGTTTGATTCCCAGGGAACACATATACTACTATAACTGATATAATCTTGAATGGACTGTAAATTGCTTTGGATAAAAGTGTCCACAAATTCAATTTTGAATTCATTTTATCCTCTGTTGAATATATTTTTATCCAGTTGAATTTTAACTCTCTTCGATATGTATGTCTTCTGCCCAAAGGAGTGACCGAGGAGGAGAGGGTAAATCTGCGTCCTCCTAGTATGAAGTTGTCTCGCAGTCTTTCCATGCCTGGACCAGATGATATTCCCCCTCCGCCCGAGACCTCAGCGCCTGAGCCGCCCCTGTCTGCCGGCGGCCACACAGAAAGGAGAGCCCCACCAACACATTTTTATGCTGCCCCTCCTCTGCCTCCATCACACCACCTGCCTCACAGCCAGACACAGCACAGGGTTCCACCCAACCGCAGGGTAAGAACTGTGATCAAATGTGGCATCTGTGAGACATTTTGTTCTTACTTGATAGTGGCAGGATATACAGCCTTATTATTTTTTTTTTATTGATCATTTTAATATTTAATTATAACTTACATTTTTTTTTGATTTCAAGTTTTATAAACGCTCTGTTATAGGTGGAAACTGATACCAGCAAGATGGGCGGAGCAAGAATGGGTGGCCTAAGGCGTGGTTATAGCAATGCCACACCTCCCTCTGACGTGGGAAGCAAGCAGTCCACCGCACAACGAAACCAAGTGCCGGTGGTGGCCAAGGTCGCAGGACGGCAAGGAGGGAAGGGGCTTTTGGTAAAGCAACGTAAGGTGGAGGAAGCGGCTGGGAAAGTGGAGAAGAGTTCTATTTCAATCCCAACTATAATTGTTAAAGCACCATCTACCAGCAGCTCTGGGCACAGCAGCCGTGCAAGCAGTGAGGATACAGAGCTGCCTTCTGAAGTTAATGAAGAGCAGGTGGAAAGAAAACCTCAAAACCCTGCCTCAACCCCTACACCTACTCCACCCCCACCGCCCAGTATGCCTTTAAAACTGGAATCACTGGGCAGGAGCACGGCCCAACGGGAGCGTGAGCGTTACCGAGATTCCCGCAGGAGAAGCACCTCCTTCTTCTACTCCTCTGAGGAGGACGTGTTGGATGAGCAGGAGTCCACCCAGACTTCAGTGGAGCCCGGTTCTTCAGGTCGTTTACGCTCTTCCAAATCTATTGATGAAGGATTAATCTCTGGTGATCCCTTAAGCATGCCACCTGCATTTGGGCTGCCGCAGTATGCTTCAGCTACCCCTCATCAGGCCACTACCTTTATCCACCCTTTGACTGGGAAGGTTCTAGACCCAACGAGTCCACTTGGACTTGCACTGGCAGCACGAGAGAGAGCTCTAAAAGATGATCACCGTACACGTAGAGAGGAACGCCATTTTGGTCGTCAAATGTCCAGCACTGGGGTCTTTCCTTCTGCTGTCTCCCCTCCCAATCAAAAGTCAGTGCCTCCCTTCTATATCTATCAGTCACACTCCTCACTCTATCTTAGTGGTTCCTCTCCAACAACAGGTGGGCCAATTTCCCAAAGTCGTCCACAGTCTCCTAGGATGCTGCGATTAACTGGAGGTGGGATGGAGAGCATGGAATGGAATGAACAGAATGTTGTGGATAGGGAGGAAAGAGGGACACCCAAGGTGCGGTTCACAGAAAATCAAGCCAGCCAATTCCAGGCTCACCTTCTGGAAAGGGACAACAGAACCAATCAGTACCTCACTTACTTGCGGGACAGAGAGAGGGAAGGGCATAAGCGAATACCACCCAAGCCCCCACCACGCAGGCCTTCTTTTCTGGGTAAGGAGAATGAACTCAGCACAGCTGGTGAAAAAAGTCCTAATTCTCAGGAAACAGAGAGAAGAGATGACAGGGGAGGACAGAAGATGGCAGAAAGGGATAGAGAGAGCGAGATGGAGATGGAGGGAGAGAGAGGAGGGAATCTTGGGGCTAGTGAAGGTGGTGATGTGATGATGCTTCCACCTCCTGCGCCGTCTGTGGATGTAGATGACGAGTTTGTCTTTGCAGAGCCCCTACCTCCACCTATCCAGTTTGCTAATGGATTGGAAATTGACACACAGGGAATGACTGAATATAATCAACAGCCACAACAACAGAATGAGCTGTCAGAATCTCAGTCACTCCTGGAGCAACAGTCCCTGCAAACACTTTCCAAGCCCCCGCAAGATGCCATGTCCCTACCAGACAGTACTCACACTGATTCACAGCAGACACCGTCCCATCCTTCTGCTGTTGTGCATCCCTTTCTTTTCCCACCATCTCCTCTAATTCCACCTCCCCAGCTGTGTCCCAAAATACCACCCCCAAACACAACCCAAACCCAACCCCCAGTCTATTCCCAGCATCCATCGAATCCTAACACTAGCCAACCTCAACCTTTACATTCGCCACAGGCGGGTGACTCTGCTACATCCAGTCTTACGTCTTATGACAGTGAGGTGGCTAATCTAACTCAGTCTGCTCTTTCTCCATCTCTTCCTTCTCCTCAAATATTCCCTTCTTCTAGTTCACCTTCTGCTCCACCTTCATCTTCTGAACCTACATCCCTGCATCGCCCTCTGCCCCTTTTTTACCAATCACAAGGCCATAGTAATGTTTCTCTTTCATATCCCACCATGGCTACAACTGCGAATGTAGTAACTGTCACCACAACAATGCCTTTGGAAACTGCAACTGTCATTACAGGCGATCGACTTCCTACAGCAGTTAAGGGCCGTGATTGGTCAGAAACTGTTGTGGATTCTGGGATTGAAGAACTGGAAAGTCACAGCAGCAGTGATCATCACATGGAAAACCTTGCAGATAGAAGAGAAAGAGAGGTGGGCCGAGAAAAGAAAAATGCAGTAAGCCAGAGGAGAGAAAGCATGGAGAGTGGAATCATAGAGGATGGGTATAAAGAAGACAGAAGAGTATCTCTGGATTTGTCTCTTTCTCAAACTGATAAAAAAACAAACAACACTCAGAGCAAAACACACATGCACAAAAACAAACCTCCAAACCCTCCACTTGCCAAAAAATACACGCACGACATGTCAAAATTCCATGCACACACAGAGAACAATCGAACTGGACCAACGCTTCAACGACAGGCTAGCACGGCTCCCAACATGTACAGGTCAAGAGAAGAAGAGGAGCATGAACAAGGAAGAGGGGACGATAGTGCCATGAAGATTCCAACATTTATGGACCGTCGGTTGAACTCCCCTCTTTCCAGCGTTAAGGCCAGCATCATTAATGAACTCAGCAGTAAACTACAACAGCTTGGCGGCTGGCAGGGTCAGGGGCCACAGCCAAATCATAGGTCAGGTTATCAAGTAACAATCACTCAAACACACTCACAAGTTTTAAAATGTTAGTTTGTAAACTAAATGTTAGAAACAGACAAGTACACAATGACTTTTTAACACAACTGAAATATATTTTATGAAAGACCTGTTTTTAGGCAGACAAACTTTTACTATTGACACTACTTGAAGCTGCAATCCATTACTTGTTTTGGTTAAGAAAATTACAAAAATCAGTTATTGAGCAAATATATAACAGATTCAAATTTGTCTCGTTACCTTACCCAGAGTCGCACCGGTAGGTTTCTGACAATGAATTATAATTTGAGCTATCAGGTCTGATTTCTCAGGAAATGTCAGTTTGGCTTCATTTGACTTCAATACACATAAAGAAAAGTACATAAAGTAACCTGCAATTTTATGTTTCAGACAGAGATGGCGGTAGAGAGGCAAAAGTTATGGATTGCAGCTTTAAGGTTAGAGATTGAACAAACCAGTGTCCTAGCACTATATCCTAGCATTATGGAGGCAAATTTGTCTTGTTTTGTCTCTCTTGATTATGAAGCAGATTTTGAACCTATTTCTATGACTGAATGTTACAAACTTATTTTTTCTTTCATAGGTTGTCAGATGATCCCTCGGTCTGTGCACCTCTCCTCCCTCCCTCTGCTCAGTCTCTTCAGCGTTCTTTCTCTCCAAACCTGCCCCCAAACTCTTTAACCTCTAATTGTCCCACTGCAGCTCTGAACCCCGTACCCTCATCTCCTCTTCCTGTGACCTCCATAACCCCAGCCTTAACTCCTACCCCACTACCTCTCACCCAGAGCCCAGCTGCACCTCCTTTCAAAGACTGGACACCATCTAATTCACCTATTTCTTTTCCTCATGGGGTTCTCTCCCCTCCGTCATTGCCCCATGCCCCCCTCTCTCCTCTGTCCCTCGCTCATGCACCCCTGTCTCCACCATCATTACCTCATCCTCCCATATCTCCAATATCTCTCTCTCATCCACCTCTCTCTCCCTCCTCAATATCCCACGCTCCTCTCTCTCCATCCTACTCCCCCTATCCATTGTCTCCCAAACATCGCTCTAAGTATCGTGGTAAAGTTTCTGAGTTTCAGTTCTCTGGCCCGGAGTTACGGCGTGCCGAATCACATTCGTACACTCAGCGTCGCCGAGCACCCAGTCCCCTGATCTCCTGCTCGGACCACACACAACCTGGACCTCCACGACCATCCTCACTCCCTCTTTTTCCATCTACGCCACTGTATGGCTCTCCATATGAAATACAACCTCCTTTAACGCCCCCACTTAGTGTAGCCCATCACTTATCAGACCAGTTTTTCTCCCAAACTTCTCCTCTCTTCCCACTTCCCTCCCCTGTGGCACCTCATAACCCCGTGCTGGTCTCCAGCTCCCTGTCCCCCACCAACTTCTTGTCTGGGGGCTCCTCCCCTTCCTGTATGAGCTACCCGCCCCTTACTCCTCCTCCACCCAATCAGCCCTTTGTATCTAAACCTCTTCCTTATTGGAGCAAGTATGATGTTGCTGATTGGCTGACATACCTGAATCTGTCAGAGCACCGGGAACGTTTTCTCGACAACGAGATTGATGGTTCCCATCTGCCATCTCTGACAAAAGAGGACTTCCTGGATCTGGGTGTGAGTCGGGTTGGACATCGTATGAACATTGAGCGTGCACTTAAGAGACTTACAGAAAGGTGAGATAGGAAAAAAAAATTAGATTATTATGGGATATTAGATTATGGGTAGATTGGTTGCATAAAACAAGCAGTGAAACATCAGAAAGCAGAACTTGGAGAAATGTAGTGAGGGAAAGATGCTTTTGAGACTGAGGAAGCCTCTTACTTTTTATAATTGTCCACATTAAATGGTTCATAAAAATTCAGCTCTGCATGGATAATTCTGCCTGCAGCTCGACTTGACGATAAATATTCTGCCCTCTATGTTTTTGTACGCTTAAGATGAAGTTTAGATGAAGGAAGACTAATCTGAGTTCCTTTTTAAGTTCTAATGATCACAAAACTAGTTTTAATTTACGTTTGCGATTTGTGACCTTCACCTGTACATACAGGGTGAGCTGCACCAATATCCAATAATTCAGTCCGACTAAACAGTAGACGTTATTTAAACAGTAAGTGACAATAGACCATCATTACTTTGCAGTACAGTTTCTTTACCGTTTTTTTTTACAGTAACCCTGATTATACTGTTCCTCTATTACTTTAAACTGCCTCAATTAGCCCAATTAACAAAATTATCTTTTAATAAATAAACACTGGATTAACAGTGGTCTAAATGCTTCTTAATTTAATCCTTATTGGTGCATCCCACCCATGGTTATATGCTTTTTATATTACATAATAATCCGTATAGAGATTCTTTATATTCCATCTAAGGCATGCACATAATCATCTAATTCTTTCAATTACACCTCGTTCCTTTTGTTAAGCGTGGCATTTATATGTCTGATCACTAGTCATACCAGCCCTTTGACATGCATAGCACTTACATAACTTTAATGACTTTAATTATGGCAAATTCTTCATCTTAGTCTATAGATGACGAGTTTATCCAGCACTTTAGTTTCTTACCTCACGCTCTGCCTCCTTTTCTTTCTTTTCTTTCCCCCGCCATCTTTCTAGGCTACCCTCTGCTTTCTCTGTGCCCACTGTTACCTCTGAAGGTCAGAGCGAACGCATGCGAGATGAAGCCACTCAGAGCTAGAGGAGAGCATTAGAGACAGAGGCAGTTAGAATGAGGTTAGACATTAGGAATGTGAGGTAGAGACGTCCAGTGACGGACAGTTACGGACTGGATGGGGAGTATTACTGGAAACGCTTTGAGAAACACAAACGCTCTCGTTGACGTTCTCGTCCCTAAGACACTCTCGAGCACGTTTGTTCTTTCAGATGAAGCTGAAAGGTCAAAGGTCTCGGGTCAGTCTGAGACAGAAAGTGAGAATATAATTCTTTCATTGTTTTGAGGATGACTAGATCAGATGTTTGATGAATTTTAATATTATTATTATTATATTAATACAAATGAGGCTACTGTGCATATTTTAGCATCACGGCTTACAGGCTTTGATTCATCTGATAATAATGATGATTAAGGTCAACATGAAATTAAATCGACAATGCATGTTTTTTTTTTTTTTAAAACAACAAATATTGAAAACAACTTTCTTTTGGTGACATCATCGGGACCTTTAAAGTTTCAACCCTGTTTCCACCATCTGGCTCCTTTCTGGTACAACATTCTCATTTTTCGCTCTCCGCTCATTTCCTGACGGTTCATTCCTGGCCTATATTTTTTCCTGTTTAAAATCTTGTGGCAACTCAAAAACACATCCGACTGCTGAAGTAAATTGGGTTGCGAATAAACCTGTTCATGTTGACCTTAAACAGCAAAAGCTGTAAAAAAAGAATGTCATCACAATGCCAGTAATAATCTTATAAGAATTAAGTGTGTAAGCGTTTTAATACCATAAGCAGAGTCTTCCAAAGATCAGAACACAATGAAGGAACCCATTCGTTTATATTGCTTATGTGCGCTCTGTTCAACCTACACAAACACACACACACACACACAGACAGTTTGTGAGTGTGTGTGTGTTTGTTTGTTACGCCAGTGGTGGATATTTTATAGGAGTAAAGCATAACTCCATTTCATTTGACAGTATATTTAAGGAAATAGGAACAAAGGAAATATATATGTGCGTGGGTGTGTGTGTGTATGTATGGAAATGTATGCTGAATTTAAAGGTATATATATGAATATATATAAATATCAGATATTTCTATTGTTCTGTACAATAATTGATGAATATGATGATACATAAGCTCTGCTTAAGAGGTTTGAATAAATTATAATTATTCTCTTGTTGAATTTATGCGTATCCTTTCTTTAAACGTCTTCATTAAACATACAAAACAATCCAAAGGAATCTATTTTACACATGCTGATAATAATTTTTTTTAATTGTTTACATTTTAAATTGTTTAAATCAGACCAGTCAATAAGAAACATGCGTTTACAGTCATATGAATTTTTTGTTAAAGATTTTTTAGCCCTCTTTTTGTAACGTTACAGATGTAGTGTGGTCACTTCACAATTCTTTTCAACTCGCTTTCGAATTCTTTCAAAATGTAATAACTTGCGTCGCCTCCGAAACATCTTTCTTTTCAAGCTGATGTCACCAAGCCCAAGTTTTTTTCTCCAATCACCTGTCTTAAAGAGACTTTTCCACCCAATAATTACCTGATGAATAAAACCAAGCCCCGCCTTTTTTCCCCTCATTTAATATCCTGTTGTTTTGAATGATCCTGTCACGTTCGGAGTGAGAGTTTGTCACGTTCAAAACATGAGAGTTTGCTGTTGGACATAAACTTCCTCAAAAAACAGACTGACAAATACTTATTGCTTTTGGTGTCTACAACTTTTGGCTCTGAGCTGTGATT
>JAZGTJ010014971.1:0-13717 GCA_036877575.1 Botia almorhae
TAGCATTTAGATACTGACATTTGAAGAGATCCAAGGTGAGCTGGAAAATGTACTGCATGTCTGAATTGCATAAAAGTTCATTAAAAAAGTCCATATGTGTGGAAAAGCCAGGAATATCAAAGCAGAAGGGCAGAAGTGTCCCTTTAGTCTTTTGAAAAGAGGGCTTTTGGAGGGTACAAAAAACAGCATTAGCAAAGCAGTCAGAATTTAAAAATGAAAACATTATTTTACAACAAAAAGCTATTAATGTTAGAACACCCAAAATTGTGTTTGGGAAGGTACATGAATTTTAGTAGTTGGAACTGGAAAGTTATATAAAAAAGGCCCAAATCTTCTAAATCCAGCTTATAAAATGTAAATTCAAAAGCAGCCTAAATAATTGAATTTGCAATTCAATATCTTGCATATAAATAAAAAACATTATGAAAACACATCAACTGTAAAGATCCCCATAGAAGACCTTGGATATGAAAGGTTGTTTCAGTATAATCACATCAAATTATTTTAGGCCTGTATTAAATTTTACTTTACAGTGACCAGTCATTGGATGTTATATAGGGCTATGAAGTTTAATGTGCCCATCTTGCTTGACCTCCTTAAAAGTGTAAAATGACCCTTATTCATCAGCACTGTTTTGTTTATCTCCTGTGAATGTATTATTAGAGGTGCAGTCTTCAGATAATGACACTGTATAGATTATCCCATATCAGTGTGTTTTTGTTTCTCTGACCTACAGATAACAAGAAAACAGACATTATAATGTTGCCTGGGATGTTCCTGTTGTTGTTTTTGTCATTACTGTCATTATTCATTATGGACAAGTGTAGTCATTCTCTCACCTTGTTGAATTCAACCTTATATGTATATGTTTTCACACAGCAAAAATTCCATTAATAATCTCACTGATAGCACAATCTGAGCAAAACACTGAAAAAAATAATCCAAATGAGCTTGAATTTATATGTACATCTGACATGATTACATACTGTAATCTGGAAGAAAAATAATCACTATAATCACAATGTAAATTTTGAAATCTGTGAACACGCACAGTCAGATTCATAATCTTGTGTTCACATGAATAGTGCTGTGTGCATGTTTAATTGCATCACTGTAGTAGCTCAAAATAGGAAACATGGCAATTACAGACCATGTAGTCATGCTCAATCAAGTTCTCCGACACAAGAGTTGACAGCTTTTCGTAGCTATAGTAACAGTGACACTATACAGCTCTTCATATGTGCATACATTCTGTTGGAAATGCATATTATGCATGTAAACAGATATTTTCATAAGTATATTGCAGTTGATATCTACTGTCGAATTTATTGTTTATAGGTTAATGGAAATCTGGGCATGTAAACATAGCTACTGTTTCATCACCATTTACCAGAGTAAAGCAGCACAGAACACATGCAGAGCACAACAAGCACACCGTACCTCTGGCAGAACAGATATATATGTAGAATACATATGTAGTAAGGGAAGTCATTTTTCTATGGAATAGCAAAATTATTGTGGCCCATTTGAATAAAACAATGCTATGAATAGATCCTGAGCAGTGAGGGAGAAAAACACTTAGCAAATTTAATATTATTTCCTCAGTGTTTTCATAGTGGAATTTTTACTCACTTTTTGACACCTGTAGTAGAAACCTTTGCACTGGATGTTCATTAATATTTAAAATGTAATTAATAATACTGAATTAACTTATTATAGCATTCATATCCTTTACAGAAAAGGTGTGACAAAACCTTCTATTTGCTATTAAAAGTGTTTTGTTTTCTCCCACACACGTAAACAAATTTTATTTGTTTAAATACCTGGTAACATTTTTTTTTAAATCTTGTTAAAATGTTGCTTGCCTGGCTTGTTGATGTCTGTACAGCTGTTTTAGGACAGTGATTCTCTATAATTTATGTTCTTATTATTTATGTATGTATGCATTGATGTATTCTTTAATTTGATTTATGAAGTTGCATATTGCTTCCTGTTACTATTGTCTTGATGATGCAAAGGTTCAGCTGTATGTCCTCAGTCTCGTTTCACCATTAAAGAGCAAAATATTTTGCAAGCACAGCAGTATGAGTGCATAGCAACTAAAGCTGGTACTTCACATCAAAAAAACATGATCATTTTAGCTTTAAAGCTAAGCTTTCAGCAGAATTAACTCAAGCTCACCAATCAGAAAAGTGTGTTAAACTAGATTTTAACATCCTCCCAAAAAAACTGTGAGCTGTGCTTCCCTGTCCAGAACTCCACCATACAAGGATGTGGAAGGTGGTTGCTAAGGTGGTGCAAGGTGAAAGCTTTCCTGTAGCTCAGTGGTTAGTGCATGGCGTTAACAACGCCAAGGTCATGGGTTCGATCCCAGGGATTGCACATACTTAGAATCAATGTATAGTATAATGCAATGTAAGTTGCATTGGATAAAAGCGTCTGCCAAATGCCTAAATGTAAATGTAACTTCTAAAGTGGTTGTCCGGTGGTCTCAAACTAGCTCAAATCATAAGCTTGCTTATTTTAGCAAGCAACACAAAATAACACCCTGTATAATTTCATTTTAAATCATTTTAATTTAAATTACAATGATGATAATGATAGACATTTGGATGGGGTTTGTTGTAACTACCCTTCATATTTCAAGGAAAAATGCTGGGCAGTGATCTATTATGACGTATAGCCGAAATGTCAGACAAGTAATGCAACTCTATAACAACTGTTGGCTTTTGGTATTTCTGCTCCATTAAGCTCTAACGTGGGCTTTGATTGAACTGTTAAATAGGGCGGGCACATTTTACCTGCAGAACCTGCTGTGAAAGGTTTGGGTAATGGTCTTTTCCAGCACAATGGCTAGGAACATTGGCCTCATCACAGGTAGCTCATCTTCCATATCCTGTCAGTCCAAATTTCTCTTTGACATTCGTGCGAATGCTCGTACCATTGTTATCTTCAGCTATCACTTGAATCACCAGACCTCAGTCTGTAATTTGGACATAAATTTAAACAATATTTCACTTTGTATTGAATGTACAATGATTTTTTTTCCCATAACATCTTAAATATGCCTCAATTTCCCTTTCATTGTTTCACTGTTGGATTTGGAAACAGTGGTTCAGTTAGTACTAATTATAAACCGCAATTTGAAGCAATCAGCTAATTGGAACAAATCCATCAACATGTAGACCTACTGTAAAACATTTAAAGTGTTTATGCCAATACGCCAACTATAAGCGCTCCCCATGAGGTGTGCGTATCTGGTTTAGATTGCAGTATGTTTGCAGTGAATCAGTCTCTTTTATTTTATAATATGTTTACTGCTGGAGCGCTCTATCCATGTTGCCGTATTTGACATTGCAACGCTCTTTCAACAGTCAACCGAAGCAGTCGGCTGTCAATCAAAAACGTATGCTCACATCTTCGTCCTTCTAGCCATCTGTGTTCTATCGATTCACTCTTGAGTGTTCACAGAGTTTGTATGTGTGTGTACACGCCTGCATGTGTGCGCAATCACCTGTGTCCACTTCTCCAGGGCTTTAATTCAATACCGTGCCCTGTAGTTCAACTATGTGCCATTACAATACTCATTCAAGTGTCTCCGTGTAACCCACAGGAGAGGAAAAATTAATAATCTTTACCAGAGGAAATTGCATATTAAGTGAGTATGAAATGATTTCCAGAGTCATTTCATTACTTGCTTCATTACTCTTCAGAAACTAACAACTGCCATTTTGTTTTGAGCTCTGTCTCCAAATAAAAGATGATGATACTTTTCCAGTCCACAGTTAACAATGACTAACCATGTTAGATGTTGTAGTGTACGTGCAAAGACGCATGCAGCAATAAATGGTAAGGTGTTTTGTAGCAAAGTTCTCTTCAGAGAGAATGAGAGAGAGATTTCCTGTCAGTCAGAAGATTTGCAGTTGGATATCTTTGTGTTAACTGTAAGTAATCCATTGGTAAGTTGAAGTTACTAAACTATTTATTTGTGTCCTGGTTTCTATTGACAAATGAAGCTTAGCACATCTGTCAGCTTCGGTAAGCTACAAATATAAAACTGGTGTTTTCATGATTTCTTCAAATTTTTGGTTTGGACTCCAAGACCTCAAGAGCAGTGTAATATCTTACAATCTTGAATATAATGTAGGACTTGACTACAAACGCATATATGATAACACTTTTGTCATGTGGGGTTTTGTTTTTGACTAATGTGTTTTAATTTATCATGTCTTTTATTTTGAAGTTGCTTCAGGAAGTTGAATTTTGTCCTGCTTCCTGTTCCTGCTTACAGTCTTGTAATTAGTTTGGCTGGATTATTTCTGTTGTGTAATTGGTTTATGTTATTAGTCTTTTGAGTTGTTACCCCTTGGTGTATATACAGTATGTTAGTTCTTGTCTGTCTTTAGCTTCTTTACCTCCTACCCTAATCTTGTCTAGTTAAGTTTTTTCAGTTTTTGTTTTGTTGCTTTATTATGAAGAAAACAATAGATTTTTTCTCACAAGTGCTCATGAGCATTATTTAAACATGATTTAAAACATTTGATGTGCAATTTGCATCAGACAGTCAGTAAATGGACTGCAGGCTAACAGTGCATGATGTTTAAAGTACACACGTAAATTAAGCAGTCTTTTAAAAACAAACAAAGCATTCTGTCCTATTAAACCTGGGCTGCCAGTGCAAAAAGCAGTTAGAACCACAATACTGTGCTTCTAACTGCTTTTTGCACTGCTAACTGCTGCCTCATATATTGACTCAAGCCTTAAAATATCTATTTATTATTTAGAGAAACTTACCCATGTTGCACAGAAGCTGTAAAGCTGATGTTTTGCTGTATGTAATTAAAAGTAACAGAATAAGAGTTATATATACGGTAACTACTGTATGCAAACATTCTCCCTTGAGAAAATGAACATTTGTAATTCGTGCAGCAGTTATGTTGTACTGTTACAGCACAGAAATACCTACAGGATACATATTTCATGGAGTCTCGGGCACGCCTACGCTTGTGTAGGTAATGCTGATGGGAAAAGCTTTGGGACCTGGTCATTTTTGATTGAATTCTTTCTGTTATCTTTAATGAGAATTTCTCAGAATGCATTTTGTTGCCATGGCAAAACTGTGGCGTGTTAATGTTTTAGTGAGGCAGCAGACGACAATGGAAAAGCCCAGAATTCACTTTTGTACAGTAAACATAATGTGGGTCTTTGTTTGACATTGCAGAAGCATTTTCATATATAGTTGCCCATAACCTAGATGTAATTTATAATTGATTAACATGCTATGAGAGGTTCAAATGAGGTAAAATTATGTAGTCATATTGGAAAAATCATTTTGCTCGCAGATAGTGTTGGTATTTATCTCTACCGTAATATCATGTCTATTTGTAGCACATCCTGAGGGCCTGAAGTAAAACTTGTTTCTCGTATAATTAACTTTGATGAAGTTGGTGGAAGGAATTTGTTTATATTTATAAAAGACTTGTAATATTCTAGTGAGCAGCTTGTGTTTTTCACACCTCATTATGGGATTGTGACCAAATAGGCTTGAGAATGAAGAGCGAGCAAGAAGAGAGAGGATGTGTGCATGATTGTGAGGGTGAGAGAGGAGAGAAATGAGAGTAGTTGGGCGTCTGAGCTGAAAGTTTGATAGGACTCTATGCAACAACTGTGACATGTTTATTTTTCTGCCACTCCAGGCAGGTATGATGAATGATCCCTGAACAAAATGCTTGGAGAATATCTGACTGGTCAGTTCCATTGTGTGCTCATTCATCTCATTCAGTGCTGTCGGTTCACCGGCACCTCTTTGTCCACATACACAACCTGCTATACAAATGACATCATCACATTAGAATGTAGAATGCAGACTGTAAACAAACAGAGTATTAATTACAGTCCTATGAGTGCCATAAAATCATGTGTTTGAACATTTTAATTAGCATTATTATTAGGGCTTTTTAAGGACATTAATTACATGATGTGTCGATTAATAAGTGCAATAAATTGAAATTAATTGCATATCATTATTTCCAAAGGAAAAAAATTATTTCCCAAATAAAGAAAGATCAAAGAGAAGACATTGTTGTGGATGACGATACTGAATAGACAATACAAGCTATTTTTAATCACTTTTTAAAATAAATTCAAACAAATGAATCCTATATACAGTATGAAGACCTTTGTAGCTTAAATCATGTTCTGTAATTTTGTTTACTTGTTAAGTTTTAGGATCTTGTTTGTGTCATCAACATGATTGGCACATGATGCACTGTAAGTAGCAGCAGAAGTTACTAGTACTAGTTACTAGACACTAACTAGATAACTATTTATAAACTGCTTCTAATTATGAGTGTAATGCTTTTGAACTTCTGAAGGAAGTTCATTGGGAGACAAGCAGCTATGAGAAGGTGTGACCAGGAGCACTAAAAATATTTAAGGTATATGACATCATATAACTGTACCTCAGATCATTGTTTTGTAAGTATGAAATTGGTAAACACACCTCATATATTTAAACAATATCACAGTTCTGCTATGGAAAAACACTTTTGTAGCTGACATTTAGCAGGACATCTTACCACCATTCATAGACAACATTTCTGGAGGACCCAAGTGTCATGCATAATTTAATTCTTCTTCTCGTACTGATTTGCATTCCGAATGCTAGCCCGCCTGTAAATCTGTGTTTGTTTCACAGCTGTAGTAATACTGCAGTATTTTATTTGATGAAACCCTCTACTTACATCATGCATGGCCCCTCACTGCCTTATACTTTGGCTGGGAAGAGACTATCCTGGCTTTTTTCCAGAACAAGTGCAATACATCTCTTCAGTACTTTGGCAAAGCAGTTCAGTTACCGCTGTTAATAAATTAAACCTCTTTGGATGAAATTTAAGTCTATAACTTTGAAAACAGAATAATGAGAAATTAATTTAGAACATTATGTTGTAGCACAGCATGGAGCTTTGTAAGGGCCTGTGGGGGACCACACTCGAGCCCAGCAAATTTAGAAAGCTAATACAGATCTATAAAGCCTTTGGTGTTTCTAATAACAACATTCATATCAACCAATCAGAGCCCTATAACTTTATGTCTATGGCTGATGTATACCCATGGCTCTTGATGATATATTGAGGTCTTATGAAGCAAAAAAACGGTCTATGCACGAAGTGAATATGTGATAAGTGTGATTCCCTTGTGATAAGTGAATGGGCCTGTCAAATCATGGATCGCTGAACTGCATAAACATATGCTCCTACTGTACCATAACTGCAAATATATGCTCATAGGTCTTTATCTGGTAATCATGCATAAGAGTCTGTATAATCTCAATAATGAAGTGACAAGATGATGTCAGCTTTGCTGTCTATGTGTTGAATTAACAGAGTTGAATTAATGTGTGTGTGTGTGTGTGTCTGTGTGTGTCCTCACTACTCATTGAATGGGTTAATTGCAGAGATCAAATTCTGAGTATGTTACCATACTTTGCAATCACGTCATTTCACATAAGTATTAGGCCTGAAAAAGAGCTACAAAATATTGTAGCAATGTCTTGAAATAAATCTTGTCCTCTTATCAATTCAGTTCTTGCATTAAGAGTCAGGCTTTTTGTGGATTATTGGATTATTTCTCGATTTAATAATCCAAAGAATTGATGAATGAAGTCTGAGATTAAAATATAGGCTAATAACCCATTTTTTGCCATTTTTACGCACAGTAAAGAATAAATGGTGGTATATAAAGTTGGTGCTTTAAGCTTGAATGGCCCTGATGGTCTCCCTGTTCAATTAAGCCCCAGAAATTCATACACATCATATTCCAATATATGTTTATTTTCTGCTAGGATCCATCATAATTTTTTCATATTTGAAGCTGCATCTACCGTACTATACATTAAGCACAATTATACATCTGGCCTGCGGTGAAAGTGCATGGCTCAGCCATTTGGACACATTCCTACACGCTCAGCTGTAACATAAAGCACATGCACGGTCCTTTATAAAATAGACCTCTTTAAGTGTCACACGAGACTTGATTATCTTAGTCAGTATTGAAGGATTTATGAAGGTGACCCGACTGCTGACAGATACAAACTAACACAACAGTCTCTCTGAGCCTCTAGGCAGGTTCCACTATAGCATATTTGTAGGATTAACTTGTCAGCATGTAAATCCACAGAGAGCGATAAATAACTGCTTATGCATTTGAATCGAGGGGCTGGATATAACAGCGGTGATGCAGTTACAGAAGGTTGCTTTAGATAGCTGGAAAAATTGTACAAAATCTGTCAGAAAAGTCAAGTGTGTCTCAACACCTTCCGTTTGCCTAAAATTGGTCTACAGGAGTTATGATTATCACCTGCACTACGTTGGTGACTCACCGTAGATCATTATCTGATCTTGAACACAGCAGTCAGATAGCTGGATTAGCTGTACTATTAGCTGCAGCTTTCCTTGCAGGCCAAGCCGATAAAGTAATGAAATGCAGTAAATTTCTGTGTCTTATGCAATATATTGAAATATATTAATGTAGGCAAAGGGACATTGGAACCCAGCTGAGCTACTGATCTGTGATTGGCCCAGAATTATATATGACATACTATTGCCTACAGCTCATAAATAAGTGGTTAGTGAAGCTCTGATATCCTCAGTTGATATTCGTGGAAATAAGTTTGGTTGAGTCTTCAGTATTTCACCACAGTTGTATTCAGCATTCATCCTCTAGTGTTTAAAGGATGAAACAGGGAGAGCTGCTTCGTTTTTCCTTTGGAATTCCTATGAAATCCACCGGACTGCAGGATTATATTGTGCTGGAATGTTCTATAAACACTGTTACATTTGGTAACTATTAATAATTCAAATACTTCACTATGGAAATAAAACACGATTGTATGGAAGGTTTCAGTTTAGTTAGATAGGTTAGTCTTTAATACTGTATATTATAATACAATTCCAATATAACTGCAGGAAATGTGCTCATTGCTGAATCCTCCTCTATACTTCTATACATAATGTATGTGTTGAAAAGGCACAGAAATATACAGTGGAATTAAAACCCAAAGCATGCACAGACCGGCATTACACTGAATAGCAATCCTATAGTGTTTCTACTTAAAAAGGCTTACAAGCAAATCTGTGCATTCAAATTTGTGCTGATGATGCCTTTTAAATTAGGGATGCACCATGGAGCAGCCCACCTATGATGAATATTGAACAGGATGTAAAGACAAAAACCTTTCATAGAGTTTGACAAGCCTAATTATCATTCTGTACATTTTATCCACCCCCGGCAAAGTTGATTTGTTAAATATTGATCGTAGTTAAAAGCACATATGGGGACGAAGGTGCATCTCATTAACTAAATACCCAAATCTTATTAAAGACTATATTATTAGTCAAGGGATGGTCATTTACGTTTTAAAAATGTACAACTATGACATGAATATGATTTTTGTTTTTTGCCTGTGACATGAATAATATATTCATACCCAAGAGATCTGAAATGAAGCTAGACTGAAATAGTTCCACTTTATTTACCATCACTTCACCTTTAACACCTTGCAAGATGAACTCTTGCTAGGCAAAACCATTTTTCTGTAATTCAGTATTTGGTACAACAGGTCTGGCTGTATATTTCTCATAGCTTTCAATTTTTATTCAAGTTTCATTTTAACATGATAGAGGAACGTGTGGTCTTTGACAGATGGTGCCTAGCGGGGTGATGGATTTACTTCTCACAACCTTGCATAAACCTGGTTAACCGTACTACACAACGTTGAAATGCAGCAAGTGTTTTCCATTGTTCTCCCTGGGTTGTGACTTCTGCTGAGTTGCTGTGCAGTTCCCTTAGAGTAGCGACGACAGTGTCTGCAACTTGATCTGTAGTTTTTTAATTACTCTGTCTTCTGCTCCTCTGGGAAGATGTGGTTGGTTACCCTCTGTCACTATGCATATAGAGCATTAGCTTTGGTGTGAGGTGTAAGTATAAAGGTTACAAAGACTGTCCTTGGGGTGCTGGGAAGCACTGAACTTGTGATGGATCAGACCTAATGGCCCAAAGAGCATGTGCAGACTGGTCTATCTAACAACGAGTGGATGTTAGCTGACGTGTCATTTGATGAACGTCCTTCATTTGTGACCTTGTCCCCTTAAAGTGATAGTTCACCTAAAAATTCTGTCATTTTTCACACTCATGTCATTCTGAACCTGTATGACTTGCCTTCTTCCATGGCATGAGGAGAATTCTGTCATTGTGAAAATATGACGCAAGGAGGAGAACACAATTCAAGTCATTGTTTACATCCTTGCGTCGTCACACAAACCTATCATAATACTTCAAAAGAGATATGAGATTCTATTTTGTTGCTTCGGTTCTTTTTTCATCATTTTTAAGCTTAAAAGCCTGAGTACACAGTGTAGAAGCTGATTGCATGGAACAGAGCAACCAGCACAATTCTCCTTTTGTGTTCCACATAAAAAATAAAGTCAAACAGGTTTGCAGCGAAACAAGTAAATAATGCAGAACATTTTTTGGGGAAACTATCCCTTTATTATTCCAAACTCAATGTCAATATCCCAAGATAACTGAAAAAATAAGCAATAATTAATATTATTATTATTATTATATAAAATAAATAGTCAAATATAGAAGAACAATTTGGAAATAAATATTCCAGTTATGGAAACTTATATTTCCCTAAATAAATCTTACAAACGTCTTACAAGTGTTGAGCAATGCCCTGCAGATTTGATTCAATGTAGACTCATTCCAAACGTCATTGCCAAAATTTACCACATAAATCACATACTTAAGAGAAGAATAGCTATTTTTTTCAAGGGCAGCTCGCACAAAAACACTGTCAGAATCCATCTTTGCTGGTGACATAGACGTCTGAAACGTTGTTTCCAACAGCTCTTAACTCTTTGATAACAGCTTCAACCAAACAGAACATATTTTCAGAGAACTTCATCCCAGCGCAGTTTATGCCCATCCTGCCTTTAAGTTTCCCGAAAGAGGTGTGACCTCACATTGCCAGGTGACAAGTCACATGTGACACAGATCACACCAATTCTACAGGCTGCCAGTCAAATGTGTCAGACCAGTGGTGACTTACATGGTGAAATTCCGTGTCTCAAGATAATGAAATTAGCTTTTCTCTTTATATAGACTTCTCTCATGTAGAAGGAGCAGAATATCAAAAACTACTGTGTTTAAGCCTGAAGAGCCTCATTGTTTTTTAAATACTTTCCATTTAAGAGGCAATATATCTAAAAGCCGCATATTCTTATTGCTTAATGTCCTACATGTACAAGTATAATTTTTCAGGTGAATTATTCCTACCTCCCCATATTTAATATTCCCAGGCTAATGAACCCAGCCATTTTTTTTCCACAAGTGACTTGGTTTCAATGCATGATCAACCTTGAGAAATAGAGAAGCTGTCTTGATTCATGGTTTTCATTTCATTGTAGACTCAGGTCTGACACGAATGGATCAGGCATGTGTGACATGATTCTGGGTTCAGCAATGAGATGCTTGGAAAAATGCTTGGCCCAATGTGAGCCCGGAGCGGACAGAAGGTGTCCTTGTAAATCTCAGTGAAGCCAGAAACATGTCAGGTTGTCACTTTATTGGCAGAATTTACAGATTTCAGATTTTATAGAGAAAACTACATTAGGAGGACTGCAAAGTAAATAACTTTTGATCACATCTTTGTCTACACATCTTGTGTAGAGACCCAACATCCAGCTGCTCTCTTGGAGAGAGCCATGCAGCACAGCATGTAGGGAAGGAAGCCAGTTTCCTGCTTTGAGGAAGATTCAGTTTGCCACCTACAAGGCAAATATTCAGACTCTGCTTTTTCTGCATTAGCACCAGCAAACAGAAGAGTAGATGAGACCATTGCTCGTCGTATTTGTTTGTATGTATCAGTTAATGTATGTATCAGTTGGTAATTAGGGGATGCTAATGACCAGTTTGGTAATCTGCTTTTCTGGCATACATCAATAAAAAACAGGCCAGACACTAAAGAAAATAGGTAATTATACAGCTTGGGAATAAGATTTGGCAGATGACATTATGAGAATGTTTTACTATGACTGTGTCTCTTGGTTCCGATGTTTATCCTGCCTTTAGGGCAGATTTAAAGGTTTGTGATTTGCAGGGGCATTAAAAGCTGAGATGCAATTGTGGATGTCTGTTAAAATAAAACCCCTTCACTGCCGTCTGTGGAATTCATCCTGTCATTGTACAGTTTCTCTGTTATTATTAGTAATCCATTATAAATGGGAACGTGTGTGTGGAGTGAGGGTCATAAACCTGATACACATTATCACATGTGTTTGAAAATGTGACCCCTGCTTAGTTGTTCTAGAATCGAGGATTTGCTGAAAACTACTCTGTATAATACATAATACAATATAATACTGTTTAATGTCCTTTGCAATTGTTCTGATGAATTGTTGGTCCCTCAAAATCTAAATTAGTGTTTTGTGCTTTTTAGTCCATGTCTGTTAGTTTTGAGACCATGTATTTGCTAGCATACTCCTGAAAATTAACAAAATGAACTATTATCAGAAAATCATTAGCAAGCAAACTCATTGGCTAGCATTAGCACGCAGCACACCACAGTTCATTCCTGTGACATAAACCAAAGCCTATATTAGCTATTAAAGAAACAAACAAAAATGGACGAGACCTTTAATATGCCCCGCCCCAACATTCTGTTTCACTGTCAAAACAGGAAATAAAATGTCACGGCATTTAATGAAGACTTAAACAGCCACCCTTCTCTCTTGCTAAATTATTCAAGTACAGTGTGTGCTTCGTGATCTCCTGACTGGTGTAGCCACTCTGCGAGCATGTCCGTGACCAGACTGAGTAACCTTGCTCCTCCGTCTCTGATTATGTGGAGCTGGAGCTTCCAGTCCAGAGACCTCCATTAGGGCCAGGTTCACTTTCGCTCCTGTGGGAGACAGCCAAGGTGATTGATTTGGGCTTGATTGATGGCAACGTTGCGTAGCAAGTCGCTGGCTGAGATATTCCGTGCCTGTACTCGGCATTGACATCGCTCTCATACTGTCGCTTGCCAGGTTTTCATAAAACAAAACATAAACATGATCTTAGATTAGCATTTCAGGGTGGCAGCAGGTGAAGACTTGTAAATGGTTTTGTAGCTTAGAGTGACTTTGCTGAAGGCAGCCTGGATGAAGGTGTTGAGTCCTGAGGTTTTATATCACTGCTGTATGTGCAGAGGGATTATAGATCACATATGTGCTGGGGTTGTAGGTTTGTAGGATAACCTACAGCTTTGTCTTGCCTCTGCTGGTCTGTCTGGCCTTGAAAATAAATGATATATTTTACAGTTTGACTGTTTTTTTGTATGTAGGGTATGTGTGGCTCTGTTTCCACCTGGTATCAACATCAATTTCAGGTGATCGGATCAAAGTAAGCAGGTTGTGAACAGGGTTGTGATCTGATCGCTCAAACAACATTTGCAGAGATCACATCACCTTTAGAGTGTAAACGCTAATTCGTCCTGATGCATCCCACGCAACAGCAAAACACACAGTTCTCACCTGTCAGTCACCCACCTCTAACTTTTTACCTTTAACTGATTATATCCGATCGATATAACTGATATCATCTGCCCACTTGCGATCACAAGCTGAGACAGATGTTCAGAGGCATCAACAGACCCCAGAGTACAGAATTTAAG
>JAZGTJ010014972.1:0-13715 GCA_036877575.1 Botia almorhae
GTCTGAGAGAGTCGCAGCTCCCTGTGGCACGCCTGGGCCGCTGGCACTAAGATGTCCCTCAGCAGTGGCGCTGCAGGCGGGAAAGGTGTGGACTCTGTGAACGCGGTGGACACTTATGACAGTGGAGATGAGTGGGATATTGGTGTAGGTAACCTGATCATTGACCTCGACGCTGACTTAGAGAAAGACAAGCTTGAGATGTCTGGTAGTAAGGACGGGGAGGGAGTGGCTGCTGCATCCAGCGCCGTCGCAGCCTTACCGGACAACATCAAGTTCATCAATCCGGTGCCACCTGCACCCATCAAAGACTGCAAATCCAAAACCAAACGTAGCAAGAACTCCAAGGACAGTAGCAAATCCTCAGCCCCCGATGGGGCCAAGAAGGACAGCCAGGGAAGGGTCCCCAACGAGGGCACTGGGCCAACTGTAGCAAGCGGTTCTACAGCTTTACCCGGCTCTGGAAAAGTTTCAGATAAAAGTAAGACCTCTCGTAATGTTACCAGTGGAAAAAAGGACAAGGAAAGTTCTGGGAAAAGTAAAAAGGAGAAAAACGATGGGGTTCAAGCTGGGAATGTGCCCACAGAGAAGGACCCGGTAATCCAGGTTTTGCCTGTAGGTCAGCCCCGCATCACCCAGTTTGAGGGGGCACAAAACATGGACAGCTCTGAGCAGCTGGAGAATATTACCCATGATACTGCTGGAATAGTCACACCATTGGCTGTCAAGAGTGAACCGGAAGACATTGACGGTAACGACTGCAGGAACATTAAGAAAGAAAAAAGTGAGAAGGTAAGTCAAAAGGTGTTTGCAGTTTTCTCCACAAACAAAGAAGGTTTGTGCTGTTCAGGAAACACTCTGTATCTGTCTGCTGTTAGTGAACTGTAACATCTGGACCAGATTTAGGGCTACGAATTCACATTCAGTTGTGTTACATGCTAGAAGTTAATGCTGTTCCCACTGTCTGGAAATGAGCTAAGTGACTCAGTGGTTCCTGACATGCACCCTGGCATGTCTTCCTGCAATCTGCATTTCCTCTTGGCAGAGGTCCATGTGAGAATGAGCAGAAAACAGACGTGCTGTTTGCACACAGCATTGCCAGAAAGAGTTTTAGCTGATAGAGCAGAAGCCATTGAGAGGCATTTATACAATCAATTAGTTCCTAAATGCTGATAAATGACTGTTTACTAGAGATCTGTCTCTTATTGACCACTGCTGTATACTGTGACAGACAGCTCACTATCAGCTGGTGTACCAGACAGTCGCTTGAATGTTTGTTGTTGCTGTTTATTGCCGTTTGTTTGTAAAGATTAACTGTTGAGTTTCCTCAGTCTCTCCAGAGTTTGTTCATCTGCTCTGAACTGAAGCTGCAGCTCATGATGGTTTTTAGAAAAGGAGACTTTCTGCCAGTCTTCTGACATGTTTAAACCTCTCACCACCCTTCAGAAAATGAACCCATTGAAATGAGATGTGCTAATCTACACAATTACTGTCCTCCGGTTGTAGTCGTTTCATTTGAAGAATGGGCACTCGGACACTCTCTGTTGCGCTGCTTTAGATTACATTAGATGCAACTTTGTTGTCATTATCAAGTGCAGAGCTAATGAAATGCTGTTAGCATCTAACCAGACGTGCAGAGATATAGTGATTTATATACAGATAAGTGCAAGAATATAGTGATTTATATACAGATAAGTGCAGGGAAGTTGAAAATATACAATATTTACAGAAAATGTGCATAATATGAGCAGCGGGTAAGAGTTGAACGTTGTACAGAATGTGCTAAATATGGGTAGTGCAGGTAGGAAAAGCATGACCAGCTGAGTGCACTAACTGTAGGGGCTAGATTGTGTTTCTCTACACACAAGCTGTTTGTAACTGTGTCTTGTGCAGTCGAACACTCTGTCTTTCTCAGGCCTGTAGTCTTGAGAGTTTATTACTGAGAAACATTTAATCATTCGTACATCTGGGCTGTTTTTCACTCCTGTAGATCTTTCTGCACGTGTGAGGCTGTAAAGTGAAGAATACATTAAAGAGATAAAGAGACATGTAGGGGTTGGTTTTTAAGATTGGAAACAGAATTTCTTTTTGCATCAAGTGTGTATAATGTTTGCAGTGCTGCGTTTTATTTGTCTCTGCTAGAAACATTCTGTTGAGACTTTAGTATTTGGCTGCCAATAGTTCCATTCATGGCTTCCTCTGACTGCTGCTGTTGTTTTTTGGTGCATTCGTTGAACAAGCACGAGGGGTTCACTCAGGGCCTCAGCGGGCGGGGCGAGAGCAGCTCAAGCTAAACACGAAATGGTTGTTCCTCTTGCTTCCTAACAGCCAGATCTCGAGGTGTGAGGAGGGGATGATATCGGGTGACAGGGAGGGGGACCAGGGCAGCGTTTCACACGTTTTCACACGTGGTTTCAGATTTCCACGCCGTGGGCAAGCTGCTGCGGGCTCAGGCCTGGCTGGTTTTCCCACCTTGCGGAAGCCTCTCATGGCCGTAGAGGAATGTGAGCGGGCTGGAACCCGCTGTAAACCCCTGCTGGAACCCGCTGTAAACCCCTGCTGCGCTGGTGTCTGCTAACAGTGCTCACACGGTTACTGACAGCCTGACAATAACAAAATGAACTGCTCTTAACAGTGACTATGAGAGCGAGTGACCTGCTTTAACATAATGTTTCCAGACTGTGACTGAAGCGTGTTTGATATCTGATTTAAACTGCACAGCTGACAGTATGCTGACCTGCTTATCAGTCAAGTCTCTGTGTCATGCACAGGGTTTAGCTGGGATTGGGATTAGCTGTATTTATAGATTATGCGCAGGATTTAGGTTATGTAAAATATAAACAAATCACAAAGTGCTTGAATTTTTCAGTCCAGCCTCTTCAGCCGCCTGTCATACAGAGACACTTGTCACCATCCAGTCAGATAAAATCCAATCTCTGTTTTTTCATTTGCATTTCTTTGCAGAATATTTTGGAAGTGAATGAGTTATAATCACCGTTTGACTGAGGAATCTGTTGTAATGAATGATGACACTGTCATCGGTTTGTCTGGATTTCTGACTCTGTATATAAACACAATCACTGTGAGTGGACTCAAGCTGCTCTCTGACCACAGCACGCTGTATGACTTCAGTCCAGCTCAGAGCTCAGGGTCCTAACTCCACTCCAGTTTACTGCCTCATCGAATGGCGGTCCGGCAAATCCTTTCCAAGGTATAAAGGGCTGATCTGGATGTGTATATGTTTAATATTGGGATCACATGTTGGTCTTAAACTGTTTTCCAGCATCTGGATCTCTGTTTGACTGAAAACAGGCTGGCCGTGGGTTCACACCCTTGCTAGCTGGTGTTATTGGCTCAAGATGGGAATTAGCTGCCATTGGAAACTTTAGCCCAGCAGATTTGGTGGGCAGCTAGCAAATAAACCATTTCAAGCTGATCCTGATTTTAAAAGCTGTTTTTTTAAAAGTGTTGTCTTAGACTTCATAACATGTAGTTTACAATTTATTAAGCAAGTGTCATTATTATTACTGTGCATAGTGGGGTTAAATGGGGTTAAATGTTGATTTTCAGGTACTGTTTTTGTATTAAAATGAATTCTATGACTGGTTTTATTTAGAGGTTTGCTGGATTAGCTCTAGAAATTCATTTAAGCATTTTAACTTGGAAAATATTAGTAACTCATATGACCTGTTTGCGGTTTGTTTTAGTTTTTGTTCCTCAGTGTTTTTATGCGATTTTTTGTTTATAGCTCCGCCCCGCAGGGATCTTAAACTATTGAAAGTGTTGATTCGTTTTTAATCCTTCAAAACATATAAAACTTTTTCTTCTGGCTATTCTTGGCAGCCGTTTTGTTTCCTGGAATCTTGTCGAAATTCTCCAGCTTTGGTGTAAATGACCGATATGTTCTGATTAACATGAGGGGTTGTGTATTTATTTTAAACCCTGTCTGCAGAAGCTCTACGGTAACCTCGGTCGGTGTTTCGGTCTGTCAGCCCACACGGGACACTGACAGGAATAGTGATTGATTTATCATTTCTGTTTTATTCTTCCTGTGGTCGTTATTTTTACTCCTCTCAACAACTTCTAACAGATGAGATTATTTACAGTAAATTTGATCCCTGAAGCTTTTTGTGTCGGGGGCTTTTAGTGGTTTGGAAGTTTGTAGTTTTGGTGTAATACATACAACTTCTACAGTCTGTTGATGCTGGAGTGATTGATGGACTCTCTCTCTCTCTCTCTGTTTTATTTCTATGTGATTCAGTCATTAACTTTAACAGTCATCTTTATAGTTTTCAGTTAAGTCAAGCATCACTATTTTTATTACTTGTAGTGGGGTTAGTGATTTGAGACCAACCCCCAGAATAAAACTCCCATTTGTGCTTTAGACATGAATCAAGAATCATAGCTCAAGTCATGTGATCTTTTTGAGGCTAAATGTTGTTTTATTTTTCCAAGCAACAGATTTTTTTACCAAATGAAACGGGGCAATACATTTTCATACAGGCAGGTTTAATTTTGTACTCAGGTTGAGCCTGTGAAAGCTCTCAAAGGAACATGAGACAAAGCGCTTTCACTGTGGCCCTCCCTCTCACTGTTTCTCTCTACATTCTCATTCGCTCGCCCTGTCTCTGAGCGCGCTGGAAGTGCACGCATGGTGCTGCAGCGAGCTGCGGGGGAGGGGACACACAAGCAGCTGCCCTGCGTTGTCAACCAGAGCATTTCCAACACGCCTCGTTCTGCGTGTGTGTCGTGAGAGGAGTGGGGGAGGGGAGAGTCGTGCAGCTCCTGCGCTGGAGAGACAGATCCATGCAGCGGGTAGGAAATGCAGTTTTTAATGCAGAGACACTGTTGAGTTTTTTCCTTTGCTCGTACTGTGTTGTCAGTGCTTTAGTGCTGGGTGACAATGACAGATGAATTGTGAGTTTTGCAGTTTACTTATAAAATCAAGTCCTGCCCTTAATTATATATTTAACATTTGTAGAAACCCGCCACATTACACAATAAGTTAAATAAGTTTCATTTACAATGTTGTTGTTAATCAGAGAGCTAACATGACTGAGAGAGACCCACTAATGCTTCTGTGATATTTAACCTCGCTCCTGTGATCCCAGTTCATTCCACAGGAAGTCTGTGCTCCATTAGAACAAAGCTCTTCCAGTCGGGGTCTGTCTTTCCCCTGAATTCCTCCTGTTTTCCAGTCTCGGTTCTCCTGCATTGCTCTGAGGTTCCCAGTCTTTGGTTTCTTGTCCGTGCTGAGGGTTCTTGCCTCACTGTAAATCTCTGCTGGTGTTTACACGAGTCTCCACACTGACTCGTGACCTCTTCTGTTTCTCTTTGTCTCCAGTTTTTCTTCTGTAGTTCCGCACTTTTCTCCCACCCCTGATGTGACTTTGGCATTGAGCCTCGACTCTTGAATGGAGAGGCTGTTAAACTCGCTCACCACACAATTTGTGAAGCTGCCTCTGGGTATTTTAGGCCCCTGGGTTAGCACGCCAGGAAACGCCCATACTGTCCTGCCTACAGCTCAGACAGAGAGAGAGATAGTCGTCTGAGCTGCAGCTATGAGTGCCAGGGACATTTAGACAGCAGACACCGTTGGATAGGAGGGTAAGAACTGCACATCCACACTGTCACTAGCCCGTTTGTGAATGTTAAAGTCAACAGGAATGTGTTCATTCTGAAACAATCATTGAAACAGTGGTAGTGTTTAACAGTAGTTACATTCAGAAGCTTTTCTGTGCAGTGGCGAAAGGAAAAACTCGGCTTTGAATAAATGCAAATTGGCACGACACTCACAAATCGTGCGGTTTTACTGTCTTAGTTGTTTGGCCAGAGAGTGTGTGGTGAGTGCTACCATGTGCCTGGTGATGTCACACAACCTGTTCATTCCCATTACGCTCAGGCACTCTGTGGCTGTGTGTGAAGCTTAGTGACGCTGAGCACCTGAAGGTTAGATAACTTCATTTGTGTGATTTAGTTTCGTCCCGCTGTCATACACCATTCACTTCTGATGGCCATCAGCTATCATGTGAATTTAAACACTTGGCAGGATGTTTTAAAAATGATCCCGCCATCTGGTGCAGAACTGAGGGGACAGAACACATTTATGCATTCTCATCAAAACTGTTCTGGTGCATGTGTACATAGCCCAACAATTAAAAATAGGTGCAGCCAGAATGCAGCGTGTCCTCTGTGAATGGCCACCAGACTGAAGACCGGCTGTGACACTCCACTCATCTGCTGTGATGGGCTGTGTTCAGTTGCTCTAGCTGGAACTGAATTCTCCTGAGGGCTTTTGTTCTGGTATAACCCAAAAAACTGGCTATGAAGTCACAGCTGTTCTTCAGGTTATTGGCTCACTCTGTAAGGTTACAAACACTACAGAGAAGTTAATGTCCGTGTTTTAGTCATTTTAGCAGTTTCCTACATTTCTTGTAATCGTTTGTTGTAATTAAAACAGTTGACGAGCGCGTTTTTTATGCTTACGTTACACTGATAAACTGGTTGAAATGAGTTTGGAAGAGTTGTGTGTCTGATAAAGGTCTGTGTGCAGCTTCAGAACAGACTCTAGTCTCTGTAAACGGGTCAGGACAAGAACAGTGTGTGGATTGTGTGCTGTATCTGCTTTGAAAAGAGAACATGAGTCTGTCTGTTTCATGCTTCATGTCTTTGTGTGATTGTGGGCCACTCCTCTCTCTAGTTCACACTGCTCCTGTGTGTAAACAGCCTGCTGTTAGCCGAGGTCAGGCCTGCACTAAATCACAATGCTGTATTCATCTGCTTGCCTCTCTCGCCTGCTTCTCTCTGCGGTCTGCTGTTATTCTTCAGTATCATTCAGCCCTGCTGTGATGTCACATTTAATGTGTGTTGTGTATTGAATATTTTTGGTGTGAATTAGTTCTACAATTAACTTCAGCTCTTTTGACATCTTATGTTTTGCACATTTTCCTGAGTTTTGTTGGGGTCTCTTTGCAGTTCAGTTTATTTATCAAAGAACAATCCATGCTAATAAAAGGAGTATCTGACCTTATTTAAATGAGAACTGATTTAAAACAAATTCACTGCTGTGTATTTCTGCAGACCGCTGGAGTCTGTCATCTTTTATAAGCAGGCTTCTCTCACAGTCTCTGATCACAGGCGTTTTTCATTCTAAGAAAATTAAATTAAATTTTAGATTATTGTCAGTAATTGTGTTAATCACTTGTTTGCCAGAAGACACAATGTTAATTGCCTTTTAATCAGCATCTAAATGAAAGCTGCTGTGTGTGCTGTCCATCTTCTCATTTACAGTACACATACTGTACCACATGCTGATAATGAGCTCAGCAGGTGTCATGTTTCCTCTGGTTCTGCCCGGTCCGGTGAGTGACTGTTTCTCTCAGACAGGTACATTGACAGGTGCTGTCAGGCTAACAGTCATCCACTGCATCGCTCTGATGAGGTCACACTGTTTAATGAGATGACCCTACAGCCTCAGACGGTCTCAGATGAACAGGGATCAGAGAACGTCTTCTGCAGTGCTAGGAGAACAGGAACACTGAACTGTGGAGTTTTAGATTTAGGTTTGTCCTCGAGGAGCTGCTCCTCAAGGATGTTGAAAGCAAGCACTTGGTGTTAAGGACATATTTTAAAGAATAGTGTCTTTCCATCATTGACTCACCCTCATGTCATTCCAAAACTCGGAACACAGAAGATATTTCAAGAAATGGTTTGTGTTCATACAGTGGAAGTCAATGGGTTTCATCTTCTTTTGTGTTCAGAAGAAGAGAAGGTCACACAGGTTTGTAATGAGATGAGGATGAGTAAATGATGGAATAAATAATAAAATCATTTCTGGGTAAACTATTCCATTAACAGTAAAACATGCAAGTTATTAAATTTATGCAATAAATATAAATAGCTGTTTGGGGCTGGTGTGAAACATTCCAGTTTGATGGAAAAGGTTCCAGTTGTATCTGACTGAGTTTATCTGACTGCTGTAGAACACAGATTCATTTCTATAAATGCATTTAGCAGCCTTGATCAGCAAAACTACAGGAACTGTGTGTGCCTGTCAGTGTGTGTGCGTACATACGCGTGCGCATGTTGGTGTGGAGAAACTAACAGAGTCATGCCTTTTTGATGTGGCTTGTTAAAACTGCATCAGGTATAAATGTTTAAAGTCATGTGTCAGCTGGGTTCAGATTCTGAGAGTGTACTTCACCTCTCACCTCATCTGTCCTGACAGAGGCCAAACTTTACAGCCAGACAAAACAAACAGAATTGTTTTTATTTCCTTGCTGTGTGTTTTTTTTTCTTCTGTGTATTTTAAAAATGTTTGTCAGAACTCAAAGGGAACAACACACAAATGTTATCATTACTAAAACATCTATGCCAAACTAAATGTTGTTATCCAGGTAACTAGTTATAAACTAATCAACAGTTTAACTATCATTATGTGAAGGCACTTTACACCAGTGGTTACTAAAGCATTCCTTGTTTGAGAATTCAGCATGTTCTTGTAATTGCTTTGACGTTACACAGTTGCACACGCGTGTGGGGTGTTTGTCTTCAGTTGCACATGTGTGTGAGTTGTGTGTGTCTGCAGTTGCACACGCGTTTGGAGTGTGTTTGCAGCCCAAGCCAAGATTTTCTAAGCTGTTTATCCCAGCGTTCCTAGCCGCTCTGAGTTCATGGGGCCAAACATCTGTGTTCCTCTGGGTTCAGGTCAGTTTGAAGTGCTGTTGTCTCTACAGCCCGGCAGACCTCCAGCCCACACACACAGTCTCACAAACAGCTCTGGAGGTGCAGAGGTCATCTCTTTACCCTTCACATGTGTTTATTTGGGCTCTCGTGGGATTACTGCTGCTGACTCTCTCACACCCACAAGAGAAATCTCTGAAATGCACTGTTTCCTGCAAACTTAAACTAAAATTAAAGAAATAACCCATCAAGACTTAATGTAAAGTGGAGGTCTTTTGGCTTCTTGTTGTGCCTCTGCTCTGATGTCTATAGAGTTATTATTATAGTTATATAGTTCTTTATTATTTTAGAACTTCTTTGCTTTCACAATATTTTTGAATTTTCTCTGACTCTGTGTGGTGTTATTATGTTTGTATAATAACTTGCACAGATGTGAAAATAAGACCAAGCTGATTCTGGAGCATTTTATAACCTTCTAAACAGAATCTGTAAAGAGTTTTATTCTTTTTTCACCTGCCTTTGAACTTTTCATTTGATGTGTCAGTGACCTCCTTTAATTCTATCTGGTTAGTGTGTCTCATCTCTGCCAGACTGCTGGTTAACCTGTTAGCTGCTCTGCATTTTGCAGTCGTGCAGTTGAAAGCATTGATCTGATGTGAACGCTGTGTTTTTGTACAAACATGAAAAGCGTTTCAGTATGACTGTTTTGCTAATGTGTTGCACAAACCTGTAAACTTTGTGGCATGTTTTCACTGCTGTTTTCCAGAAATCTCTCTCTGACTAATTCCGCCTGTATTTGTACAGTCCTGAAGGCGCTGTTGTGTTTTATGAGGTTGCATGTGGGCCCTGGTCTGTGTGTTAGAGAATGTGAAGTGCATTTCTATGAGAGCCAGTGCACCCTGTGGAACGTGTTCGTAGTTCACAGTGTGTGTCAGAAACCTGCATGTCTTGTACATGTTTCCTGGGCTTTACACCCGGTACTGTGAAACAGACCAACACTTAAGAAGAACACATCAATTATTAACAGTCACTACAGATTGCTGTGTGACAGCCACAACTTTGAGCAGGAGATTTGTTACGGCCCAGTTGAGTCTGAGGAAAGTCAGACGTGTGATTAAGTGAGAATCTGAGCTGATAATCTCAGAACCTCATGTGATTGGTGTTAACCTTTCCATTGCTCCTCCCACCCGTCTGGTGTCTCTCTGCACTCCACCTTCTCTACGGCTTCATGATAAGGGCCATGACGTCTTGTGGAGAAATTAAACAAGGATCGCTTTCCTGCAGCCCTTCACCAACAGCAACAGGACACAGAGCTTGACAGTGTTCTCTGCCAGGAGACCTGATGTGATTTCTGAGTCTCTCTGGATTTGTGCCTCTAAATATCCAGAGCGAGCTGACTTGTGGAGGAGCTGAGGATCACATAGATCAACTGTCTATAGGGTATTTGTAACTATGGTTACGATCAGGCGGGGGGTTCAGAGAGGAGCGAAGGTGAACAAAGAAACACGGGAACCTCCAGCACTTAATTCAGTCTAGCAGAACTGCACCAGATGAACCTGTATAATGTAAGCCAAGAATCAGACTTCTCCACCTTGAGCTGCTGAGGCAAATATTCCCACATCTTTATCCCTGTGTGTGTTCTGAAACCAGCATCACCCCTCATCATCTTTGACATTGGTGTGTTTGGTCAGACTCTGCAGGTTGCTCTGTGCAGTATTTGTCTCTATTAGAAACGCTTTATTAGAGTTTCTCTGAGGTTAAACCACATTGTATTTTTCTCCCAGTGATGTCAGAGCACAGCTGCTGAGCTGCTGGAGATATGCAGCCATTATTTCTCCATATATTAATTTGTCCCATGTGCGGTTCTCTAGATCAGCACTGTTTCTAACTCCTGTGTCCTTTCCATGAGTCTTGACCAGCACATATGTTCCTCACTGTCTTTCTTTCAGTCTGGATTGATTGAAGCCTTCTGTCTCTCTCTCTTTCTCTCTCTCTCTTTCTCTGTCTCTCTCTCTCTGTCTCTCTCTCTCTGTCTCTCTGTCTCTCTCTCTTTCTCTCTCTGTCTCTGTCTCTCTCTCTTTCTCTTTCTCTGTCTCTCTCTCTCTGTCTCTCTCTCTCTTTCTCTCTGTCTCTCTCTCTGTCTCTCTCCTGAGGTGCGTGCCTGCAGGCTTCACTCCAGAGTACATTTGAGGACTTTTCCACTCCACCTGACAGAAATCCTTGTGGTGCTCCAGTGTGTGTGTGTTGGTATTCAGAGCCTCTTTCTCTCTGGCTGCTTCTGAGATTGGATCAGTGTGTCCCGGTGCTGCAGCCTGTTTTGATGAGCAGTCAGAATAAATGCTGTGGATCTGCCCATCTCTGCAGTCCCAGTTTGCTAATAATGGAGATGTTTGGACACATACACAGATACACTTGGCTGCCTGATCTCAATTATTGTGAAGGAACGATGATTGTTTTATCTGCCCTCATCTCAACGGACGGGCAGAAGTGGTGCTGGAGCTCCAGTAGATGTTCATTATTGATGGACAGAGATATAGACTCAGACCTTCCTCACCTCACATTCATTGAGCTTCTAATGTTTTGTCGTCGTCTTTGACTGTGTACAGAAAGCAGGTTAATGACTTGATTTATTGGAGATTAATAGTTTGCTGGAGGTTTTCTCTTCTCTTTAGCTCAACATATAAAGGGTGCTTAAAAACAGTGAAAAATGACTGTTCTGTGGTCAGCTGACAGACTACAAAACTGAGCAGTTAGTTGCCACTATCTGTAGAGTCCCTTTGAATCATGTCAGTTCACTTGGTGATCATCTTGGTAATGTCTCAGTTTCTAGTCATGCGAGTACAGCTCGCTAACCTTACATTTTCATAACAAAAGTTACAGTAATGTCATGATCATTTTTTTGCCTTAAGTAAGGCTGTAAAAGTTCATTTTGGGGATTTCTCCTGCTGATGCACATTCACTTTTCAGAGTGTCTGCGCTGGCTTCCACAGCAATGATAGCCACAGTTATACAGTTATTACACAGTGTGTGACTGTGTTTGAAATAACAGCAAATGCTAGAAGGCAAGAAGGCGTTCTGGATTCTCATTTCTGTTTGTCTCTCTGCCCTGCAGATTGATCCCTTGGCTCTGGAGGAAATGGAAGATCCTCTCTTTCTCATAGGGAGGAAATTGGTTTTGTTCTGTGAGGCCAGGAGAGCATCTAAGATCACAGCAGCTGATTTTGATGATTGAGACTTCAGACTAATGTCCAGAATCATTTATTGATGAGCTGAAGCTGAGTTTCAGAGCAGACAGTCAAGCAGCACACAATTACCCCCTCAGAGCAGAGTTTTGAGGAACCACTACTGACCAAACCAAAAATATGACAACTTGAGCTGCTTGACCTAGTCCGTTTAGCTCTTGGTTTTAGGGTACAGAGTTTGGGTTCTCCTCCTGAGTTTCCTTCATAATGTGTTTGGATCTCAAACCAATTAAAATACCCAGCATCCTTTGTTGGTTAAGTTGGTTAGAGAGATGTTGTGTTGGCAAATACAACATACACATGGTAAAGCATGACCTGCATTTATTTACAATGCCACAGGTGTAAGACTTGCCCAGAATTCTATGGGCTGATGTCTCAAGTGTGCTGCAGTGTATTTCAGTCACTGTTGTAACCTCTGTTTCTACTCTGCTTGTTTCCCTCTCCTCCCCCTCATTAGTTTGAGCTGAGCATTAGCAGATTAAGTGCTTGAACTAAGAGGTCATCAGACAGAGTCTCTCTGAGAAAGGCAGAGCGAGAGTGTGAGAGATTTTCTCATTTCGGTGTCTGTTCGTGTTGAAGGATGTCTTGGATTGGTGAAGCCTCGCACACAAACACTCCGTTTTAATCAGTCATTGGCTCATTTCCACTGTCTCTTTATGCCGGTTCTCACCTGTCACTCATTGGAAGGGAAAGGCGCTCGGTCTTGAGGAGCAGCTGGGATTTGCATAATGTTGATTTCAAGCACACAGCTTGTCATGGGCCTAACAGGGAATCGTAGCCCTTCATCTGTCTCTCACAGTCTCTGTGTCTCTGAAGACAAGTGTTTCTCTGCTCTCAGTCTAGACTTGCCTGCTAGAAATATTTAACCCACAGTTCACAACTATCTGTGCAGACGTTTGAGTGCCTGCACAGCATTAACCAGGGTCAGATTCACTGTCTGCTAAGAGGTTTTGCCATTTCAACGGTTTTCTCTTAATGTATATGGTGATATGTCAGTACAGTGCTAAAGTCTGCTCTGACTGTGAGTTCAGTTCTGAAGGCCCGACGATTATATGTATCGCTAAAGTATCTTTGTCAAAAATGGGCAACTGGACCTTGTTAATCATGTAAACATTAATTCTTGTAGCTTATTACTGTAGTCAGGTTTTCCTGTGTGTGTGTGTGTGTGTGTGTGGATAAAAGTGAAGAAGGTGCTAACAAGTCTCTTTATCAGTCATTACTCTCTCTCTCTCTCTCTCTCTCCCTCTCTGAGAGGTTGCCACTCCTTCCTGCTTTGTTGAGCAGTAACAGAAAGCCTTTGAGTAGCTATAAATAGTGCTCTCGCCCCCTCTCTTCATCTTTCTCTCTTCTCTCTAAATCTCTGCAGATTTCTCACTGTAAGTGACTGTGGATGCAGTATTTCTCAGCCCACAGTGTCTGCCAGCAGCCAGCATATAAACTCTCTAGACCCTGCCCAGTCAGAAGACCCAGGGCGTTTCCCCCTCCTGCTGCTGTTGGGTGAACATGTGGTGTCTTTGTACTGCTGCTGTCATGGATCAGGAGTGGTGTTGGTTCCTCAGGGGTTCCTCAAGATTAAAACCCAAATCTGTTTGTGATTGTTATCATGTTCTGGGTTGTTCTTGTTGGTTCCTGATGGCTCTTTATCTCCATCTCTTCTCTCTTGGCTGCTGCTCCAGTTCCTGACCTTGACTATAATGAGAACTGACTCTGTGGACTGACCTGAGGACTGGGGGGTAAGAGGCTGTTTTCACCAGTGAACCGTAGACAGAACTTGGTGAAAAGCATGTTGTATTC
>JAZGTJ010014973.1:0-13714 GCA_036877575.1 Botia almorhae
AAATTCTTACTTAGAGTGTGTTTACATACAGTATTACTGTATGCAAGTCAACCCATTACTGCTGACGTTTCCAGTTGTCTCTAGTATGAGTATAAAGTCATTACAGGTAAAGTCGGCAATTTCAGAGAGGCTAGCAATAGCAAGCTAGCTTTGAAAACACAAAATCCCACCCTCCCTTCAGAGTGCTTTCCAAAGCCACGCCCCCTCCAACACATGAACGCATACATAGTTTGACAGGCAGATAAGACATCCTATCTTCGCATTCGGACCGAACGCAATGATTGGATGAATATTTTATGGTCCTGCACCTTACACTGAAGATATACATTTATATAAATACATTTAGAAAGCTTTATTTTAGTGAATGCTATCATAATGTAAAGAGACTTTAAACCAGCATAGAAAAAAATTCTTTAAAAAAATCACCTACTTTTTAAATGAAGGATAGAATTTGTCACTTTATCATATAAATCACGAAGTTATAGCAAATATGAACACAAGACAGCGAAGACACGGACAATTCTACACTAAAAATAATCAGAAATGTAAACTTACTAAGACGTAGACGGATGCCAAGCCAACTTCTTGGAGGTGATTTGAGAAGAACTGGATGCATAATCCACTTGTTAGGTACCATTTTGTTTGATTTATGCTGCTTCTGTGTTGAGGTAGAAATCCACCCGAAAACAGCTGGCAGAGGGGTCACCATCGGTCAGATGACTCCTAACATGATAACTGGGGAATAAAAAAATCTTTACTGTCTTTGTCTGCCGACACTACTTGATGTCTCTAAAAACAGTTTAAAAGGCAGTAGATACCAACCGGTCTCCCCAACTCTTGGAAACATCAACAATGTTTGGAAAAAAATGGTTGTCTCCCCTAAACTTAAAAGATTCTTGCGGATTAACGAAGACATCCGTCTGATTAAAATACATAAACAATCCATTTATGCAAAACAGACGTAACTTTGCACGGATCTTTTCCACAGATTGTCTTTCATGTGCTTCTGTGCACACCGCAGAAAGTAGCGCATGCCATCAAACCTAAACCATTACTTATATGCACACACAATATATATTCATATTTCATAAGCATTATATATATTCAGTTATACGTGCAGCCTACGAGCCTAAAACAGGACTTTTTTTGCTATACTGTATATAATATTACGCTACAATGTAGTTTAAATGCATCGCAACGCTTGCGCATTAGGCGACCAGTTTGCCTAAAATATAGACTTGCCGATCAATGCACCCATCTCGTAAAGTGATCGAACCTGACGTTGTTGTGTATTTAGCAGACTGAAACTCACTCTAACCTGTTGCATTGAAAAGGTCCATCGACCAGCACAAACGACATAAGCTCCTCCATTCAAAACGCGGCGCTTTAAATGAACTCCAACGTCGCTTTTCTGTACGCGGAAAGGTGCACGAACTACCGCACCATCTCTAGCCTCTGTACATTCACGCCTGGCAAAGTAAGACTCGAGATTACCAGCGCAAAGTTTCACGCTGCTTTGTCTAAAGCTTCTCCCTCCCCCTATTCAGCCATGGAAAGCATTTCCCATTCATTCATTGAAATCACCTTTCGTCACCTGCATTACCAACTATTAGCCGCTAGAGGCGCCACAATGCATTTACCAGGCCCATATACGAGATAGATAGATAGATAGATAGATAGATAGATAGATAGATAGATAGATAGATAGATAGATAGATAGATAGATAGATTCGGTGGTGTTTATGTTATAAAGGGTAAGTAGTTTTAAAAGTTGCCTGTGTTTAATATTGATGTTCACATTTTTGTAATTCATTAACACACTGTTAAATTTAACACGGATTAGTCTTATATTATTGTAAACGTTTGCACGTAGCGCCTCCTGCTGGTTATACTATATGAGTTTGGAGTTTGCGCTTACATGTCGCTCTAACGTGTTCGCAGAAACGGGTGCTTGGCGTCGCTCAGTTCTTATTGATGATGCAAGGTTCAAGATTTAAGATTTTATTTTTCACAACACACAGTTATAAACAGAATATAACCAGCAGTAAAACGTAAAACAGATAAATCACCACATTCATGTAAACGTAAATAATACACCATAATGAGCACATACGTCGTATGTACAGAATGCACAAACAATGGAACATTCTCAACTAAACTTATTCTCTAAAGTAAATACCTTTTAAGGAAGATACATGCATTTTGTAAAGGTTTTTAAAAGGCCGTATTGCTTTATGATGAGTGATGGCGTTTGCATATACGTCATGAAGAAACCAGTAAGTGTTACTGGTACAGTATGGTGCTAAATATTTGAGGTTTAGAGAGGGAGTGCACTAGAGGGAGGTCACTTTCTCTGAGCTCGTTTAAGAAACGAAACCGAGACTGGAGGAGACCGGGAAGTAACGCGGACACGATGAAAGCGGCTTATTTTATCATATTTTTATTGCTGTCTGACATACCATTAACGTCATGTTTTTTAGAAGTAGTTGTCGGTGTCGCAGCGTATTTGTACACATTGTTTGAAGGGGATGGATTATTGGAGTTTGATGCCAAACGTGAGCATAATTGTTTCATAACATCTTACGTGTTGAAACTTTTACTTCCGAAGCGGCTATTTGCATGCACAAACGTCCCCTATCGGTATGTAAATGATCATAGCAAATTATGGTTTTTTTTCAGGACTGGAGACAGATTTAAATGATAACCTCTACGGTCAGCACATCGTGTCGAAGGTTGTGCTGAAAGCCGTGTCGACGTTTCTGACGGACAGTAACCCAAACAAACCGCTGGTTCTCTCTTTCCACGGGACTACAGGAGTGGGGAAAAACCACGTCGCTAAAATCATCGCAAGAAACATTTACCAGAAAGGCGACCAGAGCAATCATTATATAACATTTATATCTGAGCATCATTTTCCACACAAAGACGAGGTCGACACATACAGTGTAAGTAAATGACGCTGGACTGTGCCTTGTGGGTAGTCTACTGATAAAATAGTTTAATGAACAGATTTACACTTTAATTTTGTTAGTTAATACGCTGGACCAACAACGTGAGCATGCAGCACCCTAATAAAACCCTTAGCCTAACCCTTGTTTTGGCTATTTTAACATTTACATTTAATTTACGGGTAATATCATATCACGGGTACATGTACAGCCCCTTATGGTTTGTGGTTTATATATGTATATAGTTTCTCTTTTTGTAGACGCATTAAAAAACCTGTACAGGCTGTTTTCATATGAGGTCAGCTTGTAATGCGATACACGATCTGAAGGCAACATACACTACAGTTGCCACAGTAACGAAACATTGAAATTTATAAAACAATGAAACATTTTCACTTAGTATCACAACCAGTTTTATAGTTTTATAGCACGGGGTCTTTGATCTAACTGGCATATACGTACATTTAGGCACAACTAAAGCAGTGGATTCACGGAAACGTATCAAGTTTTCCTCGCACCATGTTTATATTTGATGAAATGGACAAAATGAACGCAAGGCTGGTCGAAACCATAAAGGCTTTCCTGGACTACATGCCCCGTGTAGATGGAGTGTCATTCCGCAACGCCATCTTCATTTTTCTGAGGTGACGCCCTCTACTGGTGGAATTAAATATCTACATGTTCCCACAATGTGACCAGCCTGATGCACTCTGTTTACAGCAATGCAGGTGGGAATGTAATTGCCAACCTGGCCCTGGATTTCTGGAGGGAAGGTAAAGACAGAGAAGAGCTACAGATGAACAGCAAAGGAATGGAGACTCAAATCTTTCAAAACGTCTTCAATGATAAGAGCAGTATGTATAAAAGAAGCATTTTGTAAATATTGATCCCCCCACACTCTTTTCCATTTTAATTGTAAAGAAAAATGTTATAACTTTACTTTTTTAAATGAATTATCATTAAATTAACATTCGGATATTTCTAAATATCTGGTTACATTCCTGCGTTATATATGTTAAATCATTTTTCACGTGACTTTTGCACAGGTGGATTTTGGCATTCCAGTATCATAGATCAGCACTTGGTGGACCACTTTATTCCTTTCCTTCCTCTGGAATCGAAGCATGTACGGCAGTGTGTTGCAGCTGAAATGGCCAGTCTGAACATCACTGTTGACCGTCACCCTGATCTGGTAGACACAGTGCTGAGAGACATGCCCTTCTTTCCCCCAGAGGAGAAAATCTTCTCAATTAAAGGCTGCAAGTCAGTCAGACAGAAGTTGTTACTGCACATGGATGACTAGAGAAAAGATACTTTTTATAAGGAGCACAGACATACTTTACTTTAGTGTGCCGACCACTAGAAGACCTCAACATAGAATTTTTTTATTCTTTGTTTACAGTAATTGTGTGTGATTTATTTAACTGGTTATGCTGTTATATTTTTCGGTACCTCCAAGGGCTGTTAAAGGAACTGCTTTTTTTCTGTTTCCGTCTTTGTACATTTAGCATTTACATTCACATTTAGCAGACACTTTATCCAAAGCGACTTACAAGGTGTTCAATATGAAGGTCAGAAGGTTTTTTTTTTTAAATAGGGTGAGCAGTTGACATATTCCTGTCAAGTATTTACAGGTTCTTAGCTTTCTCTTAAATATTGGAAGGAGTGGTTTTATACTTTTATACTTTTCTTATACTTCTTGAGTTGATTCATGACCTCTGTAGGAAGAAAATTAAAAAGTTTTCATTTATTTCCTGTGTCTTGCTTGTTTAGCTTTTGGGTCCATAGTCTTGCAAGGAACTGCAAAGACACGCCCCATTTTCAATCAAAGCATTAACCACACCCACTGCGTCTGTCTGTTCATCCAGCAACACTGTTGTTATAAGCAAATTTGAGACTTTGCATGCAGTAATGCAGATTGTATTGTCAGTGTAACACAAGATCAGTAGAAACCAGCTTGGATGAGAGAGAGTCTAGTTCAGCTCAAGCAAAAATATGTTAAGAATAACTATTAAGTTCCACCCAACTCTCCTGTTGGTGAGGTTGTCGGGCTTCATTCTTGGAAAGTTTCTTAAATTAAACTGTTCCGGTTTCTCATTATTTCTCTAATTTAACATTGAAACAGCAGGGAAACGATGTACATTCACAAACACTTATAAGTCAACATGAAATCTTGGTCCTGTTTACTTTAATGTACTTTAATACGTGTTCATGGTCTTATTGTGAATGACTAGTGCAAACACTCCCTAAACAATTAAAAATTGGTTTGGTTGTTTGGCACACTGGGAATATATGGAAAAATAAACACGGTTACCATCCTGCTTTATAATGGAATACCATTATGTTTAATAATTGCCATATATAATGTTCATATAGCGTTAGTTTTCGCTGAGATATTAAAAAGATACTGTAACATGTTCATACACATAAAATGATGCCATATCTAGCCAACCTGAGTGTCAGACATCCCCCCCATACACACAGAGCGAGCGAGAGAGAGAGAGAGAGAGAGAGAGAGAGAGAGTTTGTGTTGCACAGCAGCAATATACCGTGAGGCTGTGAATCTCGTGTCATTGTTAATGGACGCGTCACTCACATGGATGGATGAAGTACTCTCACTATTAGTAGCGGTATATTTATCGTTCATTCATGTTTTACTCCTCTGCTCTCGTTTTGATGTCCTATCCGTGATTAAAGCATGAGCTAAGATGGCTAGCAGGCTAGCAAAGGATGTTTCACATTCGTCGTTTGAGCATGTGACATGCATGTCATTGTCAATGTAAACTGTAATGTAATTTCTCACCCGATATTCTGCAGCGCGTTATGTGTCCGTGTCTCCGTCTGTTTTAATGCGCGCGATCATGTGTCACTGCGGCGTCCATTAGAAACGTCAGTATTTTACATGTCAGTATTTGACAGTATAAACAGAAATGATTTTATTATAAATTGCATAAACATCACCAGCAATGGTGATGACATATTTAATTTATGTGACACAAGACATGCCTTTTCGATAGTTTCGTAAATAATTGTAAGTTTAATTTATTGTTTACAGGTATATTTTTTACGTGGTACTTGTTTGATATTGCTTATTCTTTTCATTATATTTATTTGTTTTAAATATTTCATTATTTTAAATATATTTAATTTTTTAATATTTAATTTATGCAATACGTAATATCTCAGCTAACAATTTTAGGTTGTAAAAACGTTTTCCAAATGTTTCCATTAAGTAATGAAAACGTTCAAACTGTTATTTTGAAAGTTCTGGGAATGTTAAAAAAGTCGTTTGAAAACGTTGTTTTAACGTTATTGCCTGGTCAACAACTAACAATTTAATGATAACTTTTTTGATATACAACATAAAAAAACATTCTACTAACATTACTGCAAAAGCATTCTTTATAACTTGATAACTTTTACCCAATGTTCTGAGAACATTATCTGTTAGCTGGAACGTATCTTTCACGTTTTATTATTTAATTGTTTATTACAAATTTTACATGCTTACATATTTCCTGCTTAACGTTTGGCATTATTTTGGTTCTTCAGTCACCAGGCAGCAGAACACATGGTCATGATGAAGATGGCATTGCTCTCTGTGATGATGGCCTGTGTTCTCCTGGTACATGCTTCAGTGGATAGCACTGCATTTAATCCATACAAAGTTCTTGGAGTCACAAGAAGTGCAAGCCAAGCAGAAATTAAGAAAGTTTACAAGCGCCTGGCTAAGGAATGGTAGGAATAGCTATTATTTTTGTAGGCCTTTAACATTTATACAGTTATCGGCTTGGAAAGAGGACAGTTTAAGATCGGTTCACCATGACCCCATGTCATCTGTCATTTCTCCTGCCAGGCATCCAGACAAAAACAAAAATCCAGAAGCAGAAGACATGTTCATAAAGATAACAAAATCTTATGAGGTAACACATCGTATAGACAGAAAACGATAATGGATCCAGATACACGACTATTACTTTGATTTCAACAAACTCCACACATTCTAGAGGAAAAAAATGATGTTTACCTCATTATACCCCACAGATCCTGTCAAGTGAGGAGAAGAGAGCCATTTTTGATCGCTATGGGACAACAGACACCACTCAGTCCTACAGTCACAGCGGGTTCCGCCATTTTCACAACAAATTCTTTGATGAGTCTTATTTCCACTTTCCCTTCAACAACAAGGGTGGCCGGGACTTCACTGACAGCAAGTACACGCTGCACTTCAACCAGTATGTCAATGAAGTGTTGCCTGAGAGCTTCAAGCGGCCCTTCTTAATCAAGATCACCTCAGACTGGTGCATTAGCTGCATCCATATTGAACCAGTCTGGAAAGAAACTGTGCAGGAATTGGAAACTCTGGGTAAGAGATGGTGATCAACCGGTACATAACTGGTACATCATTTACATACATGTAAATTAACTGCTGGTAAAAGTTAAGTAGAATTTGTGTATAGTCACGCTACACTTACTTTAATGACCCATTTAACTATATAACTTTAATAGGCCTGAAAGCCTGAGGTGCTTTTAAGGAAGTGTTAAGTTAACTACTTAACTACCACTACTAAACATTCACTTTCGTCCATCTCTAGGGATTGGGATTGGTGTGGTTGATGCTGGTTATGAGAGGCGTTTAGCTAACCACTTGGGTGCCCATCAGACTCCATCCATTCTTGGTGTCATCAATGGCAAAGTGAACTTTTTCCACTATGCTGTTGTGAAGCAGCATCTGATGCAGTTTGTAGAAGACTTGTTGCCCCAAAGACTAGTGGAGAAGGTAAGTAAACGTCATCAGTAGTTATCTTTGTCTCAATCGCAAACATCTTATGTGTTATCTGTTAACTTCAGATTACAGACAAGAATAACCAAGAGTTTCTAATGAGTTGGCCTGAGCTAAACAAGCCCCATGTTCTTCTGTTTGACCAAGTGCCTTCGGCTCCTCTACTTTATAAGGTAGAATTGATTAGTAACCACTGTGAGTTTCTCATGTTCTGGAAAGTTCTCATTGTTTTGTTCTTCGCTGTCTTCGTTCTCCCACAGCTAACAGCGTTTGCCTTTAAGGATTATGTGCGATTTGGATATGTGGATCAGGGCCTGTCTGAAACCGTTGACCTGCTCAGAAGATTCAACATAAACACATATGCACCAACCATGCTAGTCTTCAAAGAGGATGTAGAAAAGCCTGCAGACATTATACAGGTAGACATATTGCCTGGACTGTTGTATATCACATACACTGAATCATTAACGATATCAAGCTTAAAAAAAGTCTGAGGAAGGTTCAAGGTGCACAATGGGCCTAGTAGAACAAATATCTGGAGTTACATTTCTGTCAGTCAATCAGATTTTAGAGTCAGTGTAGCGTTTGGGTTGAGGTTGGGGCTTTCCATCAATCATTAACCCTCTGATTTAAGAAAACCTTATGCATGACGTTTGAGAAGATACAAATGTGATTATCTTGGACTTCACTTGAATCATTTGCTTCCTCAGGCTAAAGGGATGAAGAAACAGATAATAGATGAGTTCATCTCCAACAACAAGTTCCTCCTAGCCCCTCGTCTGGTGAACCAGAAGCTATTTGATGAGCTTTGTCCTGTCAAACAGTTCCATCGACGCAGGAAGTAGGATGAATGCGTTAAACATTTTTGGAGAAATGATGTTTGTTAAAGGGATACCTCACCCAAAAATGGAGTTTCTTTCATCATCTTCCAAACCTCATGTCATTCCAAACCTGAGGAACACAAAAGAAGATATTTTGAGAAATGTCAATGCAAGTCAATGGGTGCCACTGTTGTTTGGTTACCTTTGTACTTCAAAATATCTTCTTTTGTGTTCCCCTAGTTTGGAATGACACGAGGGTGAGTAAACGGTGGAGGAATTTTCATTTGGTTGAATGTCCCTTTAAGACTGTCCCTGCAGCAGGTTCTCTCAAAGATCTTAAACGTGTTTTTCCTAGATATTGTGTTCTACTGATCACCGGTGAGGAAGAGTCCTTTGCCAAAGGAAACGAAGTCTTCCTCTCTATAGCATCTGCCAACAGCAGTGACGTTCTGCGTTTTGTTTATGTCTACGAGCGACATCAGCAACCACTGTGTGACATTCTCTTGAAGAACAAAGACAGTCCACCACAAGTAAGCATTATCTTCTGCAGTTAAAGGGATAGTTACCAAGTCCTATTATTTTACTCTGCCCCAGTTAACAAGTTTGGGTTGTAAGAGCGCTTCCCTAACATTTCCATTAAAGAACCAAAAACATTAAGAATGTTATTTTGAATGTTCTGGGAATGTTTAAAATATCCAGTTTTTTAAATGTTGTATTTACGTTATTGTGTTAAGAACATTATTCAAACATTTTTGTAGCGTTTTTAAAATGTTAAACTAACAACTTAAGAATAACGTTGATATATAATGTTAAAAAGTTATGAAAGGTTCCCTGTTAGCTGGAACCTCATGTTGTTTCAAACAGTTATTTTATAGAACTGAATTGATTCAGCAGCTTCCAGGTTTGTGTGTGTATAAACAGGTGCTAATTCTGGAGCGACGTAACAATGCTGGGAAAGTTCTGTATAAGCCGGTTCTGGGTGGATGGAACGGCAGTAAAGAGGACAAACACAAGCTCGTGGAGGAACTAGACAGACTGCAGAAAGATCCATCCATACTTAACCATGATGCCATTCTGCCAGAGCTCAACAACGAGTTTGCTTCTGTGGGTCTCTCAGGACTAGCTTTTCATGGAGTGTCTTAGATGAGAAATTAGCTCTGACCTACATACATCTCTCAGTGGAGTAAAGATCAGAGGAGATCCAGCTGTCTGTGTGCCATGTACATAGAACAGGCTAAATAGTGTTAGGTCATGTTTTCACCTGATATTAACATCCATCTCAGGAGATCCAATCATCACGGTCAGATTTTTTAAAAAGCTCCCATCTGTAACTTTTGCCTCTTTTTCCATCTCTGTTTCAAACATGAAATTGCAGGTTATTGTACGTATGTTTCCTTACCCATGTTGAATCAAATAAAACCAAACTTTTATTTCATTTTATTATATCTTAAATTATAAATTAATATTATAAGCTTAGTGTTGTAAATTGGGGTAAAAGTGTTTTGAACACTTATCTGTTTTTTACTTGCTCAATAACTGATTTCTGTTTATTTGTAACATAAAAAGTACAAATTGCAACTTTAATATTATCTGACTCAATGTAACTAAATCATATGAATTTGTCTGATTTCAGATGTTTATAATCAGATGGATTTACACAGCATATGACTACTTGTCTGAAATTATTGATGATGTTCTTCACAATAACTGGTAAAAGCATAGAGTCAATTGTATTTTTTATTTAAATATATATAATATTCAATACGAATATTTAATTGGAACGTTCTGTATTAAAGTCATGATGATGTTTCTCCTGCAGGCGTGAGATGATGCCTCTTCTGTCCTTGATCTTCTCTGCTCTCTTCATTTTATTTGGCACTGTGGTAATTCAGGCTTTCAGGTGAGATCTACAGCATTTATAATTCAGATCTGTTTTTACACTGGTGGTGTGGAGACTTTCAAATCAGCTGTTTCCGACAGTGATTCAAGCGAAGAAAAACCGCCCAAAACAAAAGCTAAAGACACATCAAAGGGCGAGAACGGTTCACCAAGTACCTCCAGCTCATCCAGGTCCTTTCCAAGTTTGCTGCATTCACAAAATATTGGAGAAAAAGAACTTCCTGTTTATATTCTCTTTATAATGCTGAGATCTTGTCTGGCAGTCGCGCACCAAAGAAGAACTTTGTGGAGGTGACGGAGTTGACTGATATAACGTACACCAGTAACCTGGTGAAGCTGAGGCCGGGTCACATCAATGTGGTTCTGGTTCTGACTGATGCCACCAAGAACATCCTGCTTAGCAAGTTTGCCAAGGAAGTTTATTCATTCACTGGGTGAGTCCTCACGGGTCACATTTATGCTGTACTGTGTGGTCATGCTGTGCAAACAAGACTCTTGTATACAAAGGTAAAAACCTTAAGCCAGTTGCCCTTAGCCTTTATGTTTACCTTATATTTCTTAGCTTAAATTAATAATACTAATATTATTCATAACTAATTTAGTCAAAGGTTCTTAGTTCTTCCATGGCAATGAACCTTTTGTGCAACAGAAAGTTCTGTGGATGTTAAAGGTTCTTTATGGAACCATACAGCACAACAAAGAACCTTTTAGGAACTTTAAGAAGTGTATTATCTGCTGAAAGGTAATTTTCTCATCTGTCATAATTGATTTAGATGGTCTTAAAGCTAATGGACATGTACTAAATTGTTACATATATGAAGCCTGTTTTTTTTTTTCTTATAGGAGCTTGACTCTACACTTTTCATTCTTCAATGTGGATAAACACAGTGAGTGGATGGCAGCCGTACTGGAGTACGCCCAGGATGCCATGCAGATCGACACTGACGAAGATGATCTGAGCAGCCACAAGATAGACTACACAGGCTACGTTCTGGCCCTCAACGGACACAAGAAGTACCTGTGTCTTTTCAAGCCGGTCTACACTGGTGAGGACCTGGACAACAAGCCGGAAGAGGAAGGAGGAGCTTCCAGGTCCAGAAAGGGCATGGCACGTTCTCGGTCTACAACTCTGCAGATCCATCACAAACTTGATCGACTGGGACTTTGGATGGAACGACTAATGGAAGGGACCCTGCCGCGGTACTACGTCCCAGCTTGGCCCGGTCTGGATAAGATTACTGTAAATAAATAAAGCCTGACAGAAGCTTCTGCAGACCACCTCTTAAAGGTCTCGGTGAGACCAGACTTGATTTTGCTTAGAGTACACAAGGCATTCACAGGGCAAATAAACGTACAAAAGACTTTGCAGAAGGCAACTCCGTGCCAGAGATTTTCGGCCCATGGTTAATGCAGTCAGATTAGTTGTCAGAGTTGGGGAAGAAGGGAACTATCATTCTGCAAATTACTGGTGTTTGTAGTACTTGAATCGACAATGACACTGTTTATTACTTCATAGAAATATTTTGCCAACTTCATCCAACTGCAGGGCTATTGGCCAATGTAGCTGCTTCTACTGTGGTGACCTTTAACCCCTGGGTCTCCAATATCTATCTGAAAGGCTGTTGTTGAAGATGAAAATATATTGATGTGGCTGGGCATATCTTTTAATTTTGAGTTTATGCTTTAAAAATGTTTTATGGCAGGAACAATGAAATGCGCAGAATAGCTTACAAAATGTAGCATAACGTGATTACTGTAGAAACATTTCCTCCCACAACTCATAACCGTTTATTTATAACAATGCTGTGAATGTTCTGTTTTCTGATGTTAAAAGGCAATTTCCTTTCCGAATTTAGTCGTTGTGTAAAAAGTGCAGTATTATACCTGCTTCAAATATCTGACATGACATTTTTGAAAAAGAAAACTCAAGCATATTTAGGGCTTAAGTTTTATTTTAGTCACGTTGATTCTGTTGTTGTGTATTTGTTGTCAATACATGTGGTAAAAATTTAACAGCTGGCACATTACAGTAATATCTGTAGGATATAGAATCTCACCCTCCCTGTGATTTAGTCAGATGTTAAAAGTTACATAATAACATAAAATAAAAATTCCCAAAGGGTTTTTATATAAATAAAAGATTCCATGTGTTGTAATCAGATGGATAATGCAGGTAAGGGGGAGAGCAACATTTATCATGTTTGTCCCTATATTGATTAAAACCAGCTGGATAGTGTAACTAGAAAGTCAAACCTAACATTTACATTTGCATTTGGCAGACGCTTTTATCCAAAGCAACTTACAGTTCATTCAAGTTATACATTTAGTCAGTGCGTGTGCTCTCTGGGAATCAAACCCATGACCTTTGCGTTGCTAGCGCAACACTCTACCAACTAAGCTACAGGAACACTAGCTCAGTTGGTAACTAACAGAATAAGAGTTCATATTTTCCACTTTTTATCTGGTTTTCGTTCTTTGAAGATGTACTGTGGCATGCTAAACAGTCTCATCAAGAAGAATTATGTATATAACTGATAATCTGTTACTATGCACTCCATGTTTGTGGTAGACAGCAGTTTGTCACAGCATGGAGCAATTAAACAACAACCATTAGACCAAGATCTGCTACACAACGTATTCAATATTTATGTATTTACTGTCTATAAACTGTCTGTATCTGCAGAGTTATCAAAAAGCTACACATGGAGGCTTTGACCTTTATGAAAACCTCCATTGTTGCTGACATACGATAAGAAATATGTGCAGGTTTTGTTTTGATTGATAATAGATATACATACAGAAGTCAAAAAGACATACGTTCACTTCATCCAGCGCTCATTTTTCATTGTTTTATTTTATGTAAAGCTGCTCTGAAACAATGCGACATTGTAAAAAGTGCTATATAAATAAAATTTAATTGAATTTTAAAGTAAAACACGACGTGATAGCTAATGTAATTTAATTTATGTAAGATGTTTTATGATGTTACTGTAGCTATCACAGATGCAAGGAGAGAGGAATTTGCTCCTATACAGTCTTCCATTACTGACATGTTTTGAGCAATGATTAGGTTTATAATGATATTAATTATTTTACTTTATTTATGTGGTGTTCCGTGAACATTCATTTGACTATTTATGTGGTTTTATAATATTAGCATTTTTATTTTTTGCAATGCACTGGCAAATGTTTTACATGAATCTACCATGCCAAGTTTTAATGGCTTACTGTATTAACCCTGACTGGAAATATATTTCATGTGT
>JAZGTJ010014975.1:0-13714 GCA_036877575.1 Botia almorhae
AATTCTCTCAAAGTTCTCTCAAAGTTATCAAAAACATTCCTGCAGTAACATTAGAAGAACGTGTTTTTAACATTATAAACCGAAATGTGTCTGACGCATACAGTAAATGCATTCCATTGAACCTGTGACTCTGGCATTGTTAGCGTTGCCATTAAATATTTTTATTTATGTCTGTTTTGGCAGATAACCTTTATTTATTCATCATTTAGGCACAAATTGAATAAAGAGGTTTCTCTGTGCTATTGTACACTTCATGTGTGTGAATAATGCTTAGGTCATGAATTACCGCTCACTGCCTCCAGTCTGGCCTTGCCTCAGATACTAAAATGCTGAGAGGGGAGATCTCTGGATTGTGCCCTGTTTGCAGGGTCACACACCATGTAATTATATTTCGAACCGGCTGGGGTGCTCAAGACAAGAGCATACATTTGAATACACAATAGGTTACTGCCGAAAGAAGTTTTGATATACACAGTGACAAAATATGTGAAACCAGAGGAGCTGCAGCGATTATAGTTTCTGTATTTCTGGAGTTAAAATGGTGAGAGAACTTTTAGAATGATCTATGTCCTAATTCTACAAGAGGAGAATTATGGCACGTTTCTTCAATAATATGATCATGTCAGTTGCCTATGGAAACATGAGATTGATGTTTTCATATGGGTTTATTAATTGCTGTAGTCTGTATTCTATTTGTTTTTAATGATGACATATATTTTTCCAATGAACACAATGAATGTTGGATCAATATTTATTGATGCAGACAAGAAAACTGTTTTATATGGGTTTATATGAATGTAGAACCAAAGATTATTTATTGAAATGTCTTTTCTAGACACATGTTGTTTTAAAGGGATATTTCACCCCAAAATGAAAATCCTTTCATCATCTACCCAGCTAATAGGGAACGTTCTTAGAATATAGCAGAATATACAGAATAACATTCTATAGAAGTTCTCTCAAAGTTATCAATGTTTATTAATTGTTAGTGGAACATTTAAAAAAACTGTTACAGAATTAAAAAAATGTTTGAATAAAGTTCTTATAACCAAACATATTAAATGACATCTGCGTATAAAGACATTCTGAGAAATGTCTCAGTGGTTTTGTGTCCATACAATGGAAGTCAATGGGTTGCCACTGTTGTTTACTTCTAAATATCTTCTTGTGTGTTCCTCAGAATTTGTACAGGTTTGAAATGAAGTAAAGGGTGTGTAAATAATGGAAGAACTTTCATTTTTGGGTGAACTATCCTTAAAAAACTTCCATTGGATTTTCTGCCTCCCTTGTGAAACACTGCTATCACCTGAACAAAACATATTGATGACATCCCTAAGCAGTTTAGAGAGGAGAATGGCAATTAACATAGAATTAACACACTTATTGCGCATTAAGACAGTCTATAAACAGCATCACAATCAGAATGCAGCAGGGTGGCCTGGAAAATACGCAGACGTGTAATTGGAACGTTCTGCGGAACAGTCGCGTTCCTTGATTCTTTCTCTTTCTGTAATGCATTCCGTTGTCACCAGGGGACACTCAGGGCCCTGAGATTGCCACTGATGTTTAGATGCGCTTCCAAGGCGAAACGTCAGAAGCAGAAACCCAATTGACAGGGAACGTCCTCAGAACATTAGCTAACGTTCTCTAAAAGTTCTCTTAAAATCGCTCACAAAGTTATCAAAAAAACGTTATATCAAAGTTATTTTTTGTGTTATATGTTATATTTCAAAAACGTTATCCTTAGAGCGTTCTTAAGTTAAGTTCTTAACATTTAAAAAGTTACAGAAATGAAAAATATTTGATTATAATATTTATATATTGAAGCAAAACCTTTAATACGACATCTAGAACTTTCAAAATAACATTTTTGACATTTTTGTTACTTAATGGAAACGTTATGGAAACATTTGTACAACCTAAAATTGTTAGCAGGAAAGTTCTTCAGCAGTCAGAATGTCTCCTGAAGGAAATCAGTAAGGTCATCAGTTTCTTGAGAGATTGCGTTCACAGCCATTAATTGCTTAACCTATGCAAAGGTCACAACACACAATTAGAGCATATTACCTATTACATTAAAGTGGTCCAGCATACCTGCTGTAACAAGATCTCCACTGCGTTAATAAGACCAACCTATTAGGAGCTACATGCTTTATTGAGCCGCACGCATTATCCGTTGTGTTGTGCGTTTAGATCTATTAGCGTTTCTCCGAGCGGTCCGTCCAGCGATACCTCGCTCCCCACATGCCCATTGTTGTGTGCGAGGTTAATTGCTGCACCTTAGCTTGTGTCCTTGTGCTAATGCAAATGAGATCTTTGACATCCTCGTTGAGTGTGTGTGGTGCAGCAGAATTGGAGCTTGTAAAGGACGATGTCTAACAAGGAAACTTGTCTTGCAGTTGTTTGCAGACGAGGTCACCGAAGAACAGTGCAGTATATTAGTGAGCTGAAAGATGAGGCAGACATCCTTGTTACCGTCCTCAAACTGGAACGTAAAATGATTGTTCTGTGAGAACTCAGCAGTGAAATCTGTCCTCGAGTGGTTTTGACTTGTATTGTGAGAGATGAAGTGGAATATGTCAGGTTGTGACAAGTATGTGACAAGTGCAGTTAATTAGGCTGTTTTCAATTCACAGGGCCCAAATGTTTTGCACATGTTGTTTCCATACCTGCCTCATTGTTTTGTGTAGATGTCCTTCCCCAGCTAACAGGGAACAGTCTCGGACATTGCCTAATGTTCTGTAAAGGTATCAGTTATGAGAAAACGTTCTTGCAGTAACATTAGTAGAGTTTTTTTTAATGGTATATATTAAATATCAAAAACGGTATTCTTAAGAAGTTAGGTGAACTTTTTTAAAACATTACAGAATTAACTAAATGTTTGAATAACAATCATTCACATTATAGCCAAGCAATAACGTTAATACAATGCCGAAAAAGGACGTTTTTGAACCTTTGATTCCTAGAACTTTCAAAATGACATTTGTAACTTTTTTACTGAAACGCAAGCACAAGTGATACTGTAGCTCAAATGGTTGCACATGGTGCTCGTGCCAGGGTCATGGGTTCAATTCCCAGCCAATGCATATACTGTTAAAACATATGCTTGTTACTTTGGCGAAAAGTGTAAACCAGATCTATAAATATACAATATTTACCCACAAACGCTGCTGTTATCGGTTCACTCGTAAACCCGTAGCCTTTCCCTCATGAGCTAAACATGATCTTTACTGTGGTAGGGAATGGCCAAGATTTGTCATAGCTTTGACAAATGTAGGCCGATTTTGCAGCATTACACTTTTCTACAGCCTTGTGTCTCCACAAAAGTCACACAGCATCTGTGCTAACCAGCCTGCTGGGAGAGAGAAAGCCAATACTGCGCTGTAGTGTACAAGAGCCTGGTTTAGCATGAGTCATTTAACTTAGCTTTTAATGTGCTACAGTGAGGGTAGCATGCTACGATGCATTTCTGAAACCAAACCAAATATCCGTTAAATTTTAGAGTGCACAGAAATAAGACTTTTGAGGACTTTGAAATGAATGAGATTCCAAACTATTCGTTCAGGTATCTGAACTTTTTTAAAAATGTAACAAATTTTGGCATTGAGTTCTTTGTTTTGTTGTGAGGCACAAAATAGTGATTCTGTCCCACTTTTGTGTCATTTAGCAGCAGTTGAACTGTGTGAACGGCTCACGCGAATGGATCGCGAAGGTTCACAGTTACAGAAGTGATATAACTGGCCCTCTTTCATGCCAGAATTGTGTGATGAAATAGCAACATCTAACACTTCCCAACCTGAATAGGAAAAAGGTTCACGGGTAGTTCACATGCAAATTAAAAGATTTGCATAATGACTCCTTTATTGTAATCTTCCGAGATTGGATCTGTGGCCGAAGGTAAATTAAATTCATCACGTGTGGAATGATTCTTAATACAAAGTTGGAAGAACGTGACAGCGGTGATATTTAACACACACACACACACACACACACACACACACACACATACTGCTTTTCCTACTTCTTTGGATAGAAATATAATTGACCTGATATGATGGAGGCCTAAAACCCTTAACCTGTAACTCTCATCTGGACGATTCATCAAAAGGTCCCGTTCACACTTGCTAGTGAACATTACAGCACGAAATGTCAACTGTTAGTTTAGAATTCATTATTCATTTACAACCTGATCTGAATATGGAATCTCCTCAGTTCTGATTTTGAAACTCTGAAGGGCGAATGTTGTTGAAACTTCCCGTGTCTACTTCCGTTTTATTTGCTTTCCGTGAAGACGCCATTCATCTGCTCACAATCCATAATTCTTTGTGTTTCCATGGATACAATAACATTTACAAGGTGTTGTTTCAATGTCCTTGTTTTACAGAAATTGACGAGCGAGAACTGTTGTATTTACAAACGAGGACGGATCTCTTTTACAGCGGTGAACAGATTACGCAAGAAACAAAGAGAGAAAGTAGAACACACGAGAGAGACAGAGAGAGAGAGAGAGAGCGCAATACTGTATTTTTTCTATATCAGGATTATATTTAGCTCAGGTTCGGCAAACGGTGCAAAATAATCATGTACAGTAAGAGGTAAATACAGCAGCGTTAAGGCATCGCGTACGCACAGCAATTCTGTGTACTGTTATTGGAGTAGAGAAACATGTTGAAAACTATTTTACAAGGTTAAGTAATTAGCTTATTCTTTTTCCCCTTCTCCCATTGTTTATCTCTCGCTCTCACTAGACGTTTAAAGCAGAACGGCCCACTCTCAAAGAGACTCGTAAACGTTTTATATTGTATCTTCACTTAATTAAAAGCTTGTCCTTTATTGACCGTGTCTGCAGGAAGCTGACTGCTGTTCCGCTCTCTGTTGTCCAGCAAAGTGTGATAGACTTTATGGTCCCGCCGAAGAAAGGCGGAAACTTTCACTGGAATGCGAGTCGTCCTTCAAATCCCGGGAACATCAGTCAATAAAGCCGATCTCATTCCTCACCGAGGCCGAACGTTATACAGGCTGTTTGCTTACGGCTGCAGGGCTACTTGTCTCTGATTTAATAACTTGCCATCCTACATCCGGTTTGTTGTTGTTTTATCTTCCTATAGATTCAATCTGGCAGCTGTGGTGCATCAAACCAGGTCGTAAGGTAAGGCAACACTACAACCACCGTCGAATTCAAAATCAACATTTTCTTTTGTGTTGGGGTAATAAGGCAGAGCTGGGCAACATTTAGAAGTCATGGGCTCTCTTATATCCTGAATTGGAATTTTAAGTGACAGGAAGTGGAATTCACTGAAGAATTAAAAGAAATGTAACAGTGACACTGGAGAGGAAAAGCAGAAGTCACATTTACATTTAAACATTTTAAAAAGTGAGGAGAACAACAAAGCGATTCATCAAAGAGAGGCAATAATACGAGAGGTGCCAAGATAGAAGGTTTTAACAATTGTTAGAGACATACGTCTTAGTAAAGAGGACCAGTAGAAGGGTTTGTATTAAGGATTTGTATTACATATAGAGTCTGTATTTAACATAACTTCTTAGATGTTCTGTTTAAGAACATCTCCTTCTGCTCTATTTCATTCTGCTCCATTCTGAAATATTGTGTTCTTTCACCATGGCCTACAAACCGAAATAAACTCGGTTGTTATATGTTATATACTGCAGTGTGTGTCCATATGTACAGTATGTACAGTGGCATTTTAAATGCGACTTAAATGCGTGTTCGTTTCACCTAATGATTCTAGAAATATCATACACGATATGTGCTGATATAAGTTAATACACGTTTATTGGTGTTTTCTGTTGAAAAATGAAATGCATGATTAAAAACTATCCTTACAGCGGGTAAATTCAATCATTTAAATGTAATTCTATTCCAATTTTACTTCACACATTTATAATAACCTCAGTTTAGGAGTTAAATTGGGATTTAAAATATTCGCAATTCAATTCTGAGTGGCGAGCAACCCTGAAGAAATAAATGAAGTGCTGGGAAACTTATCCAGAACTATTTATTGTATCTCACTACATTGGAGGAGATTTCACACGGTCAATTTTGTATTAAAAATACTTATATAACCTTGAGCATTTTAAGAGAGGATTCAAACTGCAATAAATGGATTTACATAAATTAATGATACACAAGGCTGCACCGAAACCCAAAATTAATCCTCTTCTTTCTCTGGCCATCGAGGTCCTCGTACCGCGTTTACACTCCACGCTGTGTCATAATCTCTACCAGCAGTCTTTAAATTACAATCGCTCATGTATTAAATGCACAATAAACAAGGAATTGTGTCTGGAGTTTTTGTAAAGCCTTTCGGTCAGTACAGGAGAATGATAACAGAAGAGGTTTTTGGGAAACGCCATTATCTGCTAACCATGGTTTCACAAGATTGGAAGTCCAGCTGAATTCCACTAGAACTCCACAGACACCGTGTCATAATTTTCATAATTCCACAGTGACACATTTTCGGTCTCAGTGCAATATAAATGTGTTGTTTTTTTGGAACGGAGCATTTGTTTGGTTGTCTTTTGTAGGCACCAGCCCCCCACCCTCCAGTACTAAGATTCAGCTCTGCCTGTGGAAAACAGGATTATTGTACATGCCGGTGGCCTCTTGTGATGTAACAGCATATGAGGTAGCACCGATAATAAAGACCTGGGGCCACGGCCCGGCTCTCTGATTGAGGCACAGATAGAGGTCTCTACCCATTCGAAATATGAGGGACTGCATTGGCCAACCCTGACTTAATCAGGTGGGGAAATAAGGACTGGCAGGAGGTCCCTGATTAAAATATTGTTTTTTAGCACAGCCTGAGAGAGCCAGGCTTCTTATTAAAAATTGATCCGCGAGCCGTGTCGCCTCACGTTGTTGTCCTGCTGAAGAATTCATTACCTCTGCTACGCACCATGTCGCCTGCCTGGTGTTCTCCATGTCACTGCACACCCCCCCCACCCCCCCGTTCATCAACTCTGAGATGCAAACAAACAAAATATTCCAGAGGGAGAAGAGAAAGACGAAGCGGGTTGAGACAGAAACGGGCCGCCCGAGGCCCTCGCAGCACAGAAAACATGATGCTTCATCAGTCATTTAAAACAATTCAAAGTTCTGTTTTTTCGAATCCTCCCTTTTAAAGTTTATCTCTTTAGAAATTTACCCTGATCTTACAATTGGAAAATGGCAATCTGAAGTTTCCCTAATATCTCCCTCATTTCTCACTCAGCAATGAGATTGGCTGAGAGCATATGGAGCTTTTGCTTAAGTCTCCTGCTTCTCAGATATTTCTCATGAAACAACATTCCAATACAATTCAGAAACAGGCTGTGCTTGTCTTTCCATAATATGGATTTTTCTCCCATTTCTCTCTCTCYGTCTCTCTCACTTCTCATCAGATTTTTCTCTTGTTTCTCTCCATCTCTCTCTCTCACTTCTCATCAGATTTTTCTCTTGTTTCTCTCCATCTCTCTCTCTCATTTCTCATCAGATTTTGCTTTTGTTTCTTTCTCTCATTTCTCATCAAATATCGCTCTTCTCTTTCTCTCTGTCACTCTCTCACTCTCTGTCTCCCCCTCCCTCCCTCTCTTCCTCCATCAGATGTGTGCTGGGATGTTGATTAAGAACTAATGCAAATGATGGAGCCTCAGCGTCAGCCACCACAGGAAATCAATATCCCAGAAACCCCTGTTCCGTCCCCCTCATTCCTCCACACCGATAACCAGCACCTCCTCAAACAAAACAATTAAAGACTCTACCTTAAACTCATTACCCACACCGCTGAACAAGAAAGCCCATTCCAGTATGACATTGAGTGCTGTTTGCTTCTCATTGTGAACCTGTTTGATATTCAGCAGCTGTCTGAGGCCTGTTTAAATACGTAGATTAATTGAGTTCATGTCCACTTGTCTTTGCGCACACAGGTGTGCCTCTGTTGATTGATTTGCTGAGAGCTTTGTATTTGGTTTCCATTGATTTAGCACAGGCTCGGCAGCTACAGCCATATGACATTGCTGAATGGGTGACTGGACGCGAGGCCCTCAACTCAAGTAATCTTCATCTGAAACACAATTATGAAAGACTTTTAAACAGTTTTTACCATGACTTTATCGCAGACACTAAAATGGCACTGTATCGTCATTGTATATCTGTGTGGACAGTATTTGTTAATGAAGTCACACAATCTATCGAACAAACAGAAATCTATGGAGGTGTGCAGTACTGATGTTTTTTCTTATCACTGGCAGACGGCAACAATAACTTCTGGAATCTTTATTAAAAATTCACATACAAATACAAAATCAAGATTATTGTATTTAAATACCTTTGTACCCACTGGACTGTCAAAGTGTATACGTAAAGTTTAAAAGCGAAAACTTATTGCATGAGGCAGTTAGTATTAACACGTATCCATCAAAAGTTAGTTTGTTATTTGGACGGAGGCTGTTTGTGAGGTGCAAATGAATAAGGATTTTGTCACCTGTAACTTTCAGAGTGAAATGTCATGACAAAATGCAAATACGGCGCAATGACGTCATGGACACCCGATTCAGCGTGTGATGTAACCTAGCGACGTTCAGGAACAGGTGGGCGGGGCCAGGAAGGCCGGTTGAGATGCCGCGTCAAGCGAGGAAACGGAGCGTTTGTCGCCGCGCACCGGCAGGAGCGACGGCAGCAGCTCTGTTAGGACAAATGTAAGAATAATAATTTTACTGATATGTTTGTGACGTGCACGACAACAACATCTGAACAGATCCTTGAAAAGAAACAATTTGACGTGACGCGACGCTGCAGCGGAACGCGCGCGTCGTCCGCGCTTTGAAATTTACCTTTACCAAATGAACACTCTGAATAAAGTTGTGTAAGAATGTTTTTTTACAACCTGTATATAATTGTATATGCATAAGGTGTATCCCAGCTAACAATTTACGGTTGTAAGAACGTTTATTTAACCTTTCCATTAAGTAACAAAAACGTTTCAAATGTTTTTTTTATGTTTTTGAAACGTGCTAGCTTTTAGGCGCTGTATTACAATTATGGCTTGATTATAAGAACGTTATTCAAACACGTTTTAATTCTGTAACGTTTTTAAAACGTCCCACGAGCAACTAAGAAATAACGGTTTTGATACATAATGTTTGTAATATTAATGTTTATCGAGAACTTTTTAGAGAACGTTAGCCAGCATTCTGAGAACGTTCACTGTTAATTGGGATGCTTTTTTGACTGGATCATTTTGGACTTTGAGGGGTTGGATGTCATTTATTACGCATATGAAATGTCCATTTCATTTGACTCTTAATATCACAGCAGTTATGAAAGCCTCTTTTTTATAGGCGTGTATTTTGGGTTTTAAAATGCGTGTTACATGTTGACATGTGGGACTTGCATCATTCTGTCACTTGTGCTCAGACAGCACCTGAGCAGGTGCTAATCACAACACTGTCTATTTAGATTACAGTGTTAAACGGCGCCCTGATGGATTACACTTCATGGCCCATTTAGCTTATGGATGGCTGGCAAGAAAAAGCAAAAGGCAAGAAATTTTCCTGCGTTTGCTGATGTGGACTCATTTTAAGTGACACAAAAATAGCGTGTTACTAAACCCAGAATGGAAATGCCAAAGAACTCATTCACATAAGTGGTGTTGTGTGCTACAACTCTTAACTTTAAACACGCTAAACAAAAAAGGAATAAGCCATAATAAAAGCCTCTGCAAGGAGCAGCCAAAAATTCGGGAAGAAAAACAAAACAACGCAAAGCAATCTCATGTAGGGGAGCGTCTGTAAATTAGCAAACTTAATGAGGCAGTGACAGCATGACGGATCTTTAGCATCTGGGCTGGGCTGACAGTGATTGATAGACGCTGGATGTCTGCAGGCTGATCTGATGTCTGATTTATGCCTGTGCGCGGCACTGATTGCATAAATTCCATTAGAGCATCCCAATGGCAGCTCTGGAGTGCAGGGAGAGCCAGACTGATGGAGAAGAGGACAGTGACCGACCTGACACAACTCAAGTGCCCCCAGTCCACAGTGACTGAAAATTATTATATCATTTTTTAAATGGTCGTTTTAGTATTTGATTATCTGTTCTCTGTTTATAGGGAAAGGAACAGAGGCACTCTGCAGTACATGATAGCTTTTCATGGGAACTGGACTGTTATTTATGGCAATAGTATTATGTTAGCATCGAAATGTTTCTCTAGTCTGGGAACTCATATCCCTTTTTTAAGTCATAAACTTTTGCGCACACAAGCGTTTACTTGGGGACTACATGTGGACGTTTCATAGACTACTCATGTTTTTATACACAGCTATTTATAAACACAATAACCAAACCCACTCTCTAAACCTAACAGAAAATGTTCTGCATTTTTACAGTAAAAAAGCTTTATTTAATGTATTTTATAGTATTTTTACAAATGGGATGTTCCCAGAAGGAGGTTTGCTCAGATTTGTCAAGTATTGCTGACTTGGGTACAAATTTGTCCCCAATATATGCTTACGTAAACTTACACACACTATGCTTGGATGCTTAGGTTTATGACCTGAATCTGGCATGTGGTTAATTTGTGGTTTCATTACACATGTTAACATGTGGTTTCATTACAACATTTAGTAATGAAACCTGAACCAGGAGAAAAACACAAAATAATATTCATAATATTTATATAAACTTACAAATTTAACTATAGCTACAAGTTTGACTATGTACTAGTTTAACTTATACACAGAATAATCACTAATACTATTGCAGAAAGTTTGTAAATAAGTTACCTGCAATCTTGAAAAAAATGGTGTAGTCCAAATTTCTGCAAAGCAAGTGTAACTTCCTCCATTGAGTTTTTTAAGGTGTCATCATTCACTCGCCCTCATGGTACTAAAGCTGTTTTGTCCATGTACAGTGAAGGGTAAAGGGGACTGAGGCTGTTTGAAAACATGAGAGTAACTATTAAAATTTTAATTTTGGGAGGAACTGTCCCTTTAACTCAGAGCTGTATTGATCTTTGTTAAAACAGGATGTGCACCCTCAGTTCAGTTTAACTCACTGTTTTAATGCCCTTTAAAAATTAATTGTCCTGTGTGCTTATTTTTAACACTTTGGAAACCGTAAATTGCATTTAATTTGAACGGCATTACTATTTGAAGTACAAATAATTACATCAGTACGTATATTATTTGGATACTCGTTAGTAATAACTATGAATAGAAAATAGTATAAATTAAACAAACTAGTTATCAGATGATTAAAATGTGTGGTGCGTTACACGCCTGTCATGGAAAAAATACATATTTTAGAAAGCAAAAAACACATCCTAGACTAACCTGGCCAGAAAATCTGTCAATCTGCCGTCTCTTCATCCTCAAGTCGTTTTCCACAATAGCAAACCTGCGTCAATAAATGACTTTGCTTGCTTCATAAAATATGTATGCCTGTACAGAGAGGAAAAATGCTAATAACTTTTGGTGGCCGAATTAGATTTGGGAGCCGAGGCAAGAGGAAAGAAATGCATGAAAGAATTTAGCTGTGCAACTCATAAATAGTTTACCAAGCTAGTGAAGATTCATCAAGTTGCATAAGAGATAAATTATATTTTCTGGCTTTGCATCCTCGCCCTCACACCGACTTACCAGCAGAGGAGTGAATTGAATAAAAGATGAGGGATAGAAATTGTGTCTGCGCGGCGATACCCAGGCTAACCGCGGCTTATACCTGCCGACGCTCGTGAAATCAGAATATCTGTGATAGGCCGCATTTGGAATGGGTGTCACCGATCGTATCGTCTTGGCGTGAATGAGGAAATATTGACAGCAGAACTAAATATCCTCCATGTACACTGAAACGTTACAGCGTATCCTCAAGCTCCAGCACAGCGTCACAGCTGACATCTGCTGTAGTGCTCTCAGTTTGTGTGGTTCTCAGCGTGTAGTGCTAGCAACGGCAAAGTCTGGGTTCGGTTCCCAGGAAACATAGTAACTGATCTGGCAGATGAATAACTCTAATGTAAGCGCTTGAATCCTAAGCTAAAGATTTTGGAGAGCTCCACTACAATAGGTTTATGAATATGGAGTCTCCAGTTAACATAGTTAACATAACTTAAGAAAAGTTTAGGAAAACTTCTTACTTAAAGAAAAGGTGGGCTAAGCAGATGAGTGGGCGAGCCATTCATTCAGTCCTGGTAGGCTAATCAGTGTGTATTAGGTGGACAGACAGTGAGATGAGATTTTAGGAGATGGAAACAAAATCAATGCGCAAATCCCTTCAAATATGTTTGTTTGAAATGGAACTGATTTAGGTTATAGCATCAATTTCAGCATGGGATTGTTTTCTGTTATATGAGAATATTATTGGTTATTTTCTTTTAAAACGCTTGGCATGTCAGGAGACATTTATTTTGTAATTGTGATAGATGCTGCGTTCTGGGACTTTTAAGCTGGAGCTTGTCGTGTGGTCCTCAAATCCATGATGGGATGGGATACATGAACCGGTTCAATCAATGTGTTGTATTAGAAGTTTATTCAGAGTTAATGAAACTCAAGTTAAGCAGATTTTTCTGAAGTTAAGCAGATTTTTTATTTGTACCCCAGTGCACGTTTGGCCCTTGTGTGTCTCAGCTGACGGAAAAACGTTTCGCATTAAAAAAGGAATGTGTTGTTGTGACTTTATGTAACAATGGGAGGCACTTTACTACTAATTAATATTAATATACTACTTTAACTACTTAATGATAATAAGTATTTGCTGGGCCCCAGGAGGAGGGGGAACACATATGATTTTTGTCTCCGTAAATTTTAGATTTGTCTCAGTCGTTTACTGTAAAAAAAATGGCTCTGATAGATTTCATATTTGTTCTTTCGAACAATCCTTCATTGTGTTCCACATCTGACTCTTTGTAAGGTTTCACTCAGAGCGTTTCTCTGTTTTGGTATTGGCTTGAGATGGTGTCCAGGGTGACAGATGTGTTTATTTATCCTCTTCGGCACAGAGCAGTGGCCTTCGCCCAATGGGAATGCTCCAGTCTGGGAAAGCTGAGATGATTGGATGTGTGTCGTTTAGCGATCAGAGGGAAAGACACTTTTAAATCAATCCGCATTTGGTCGTAGATTACTCAGCGAGGCGGCGTGCAGTCAGAGAACGGATTGTAATATGTGTTTGAGACTAATGGCGAAACTGTGCACAAGGCTGGCTACCTCTTTAATGCATTTAGTTTGATGAATAGCTTTACGACTGTTCACTGCAGACCGGTCTCTTCTTTGGACTTAATTGTTTTTATTTGAAGCGGTGGTTTAGAGTCGATCCCACCATTAAAGTTTGGCTTGTTTTGACAGCAATCACGGAGACAAACGTTATTGCAATACTATAGAGCAATTATTAGTGGAATAATATAAACCCCTGACAGACCAGAGTGTTTTTAATGTCCCCATTAAGAATCAGTATTTCACATCCTGCTTGGACATACACATATCGTTTGTGTGTTTTCAAAGTATCTACCTGACAGGGAACGTTCTCAGTTCTATTATTAGAGTTATTGAAAAACCTTCTTGCTGTAACATTAGTAGAACTTGTTTTAACGTTATATATTATATCATATGTGCTATATATATGCTGTCCTGTAGCTCAGTGGTTAGAGCATGGCGTTAACAACGCCAAGGTCATGGGTTCGATCCCAGGGATTGCACATACTCAATGTATAGTGATCAATGTGTA
>JAZGTJ010014976.1:0-13713 GCA_036877575.1 Botia almorhae
CATCACCATGAATCACCTGACACGACACAACACATCTTTTGGCTAGACATCACTTTAAGCTGTTTGTGATGTCGACTCAGAGATCTACTCAGTAAACAACTCATGTATGGACCTGAAGACAATCCCAACCTAGACAAAGATAAGCTCCTCGGGTGATTCATTACAACACATCTTTTAAGATTCCTGTCCCAGACAACTAATCTAAGAAAGGCAGTAGGGCTGGCACGACGTTGTTATGGATACAGTATAATGATTTTTTCATTCGATTAAACGTGTGACACTTGTTTCTATAGCAATCAACAGGGTACATTAATGAATCAGCTCTAAAAAGTTGTTGTTAATAGTTATAATCATTTTAATCACAATAAACAAATCTTCTGCCAAATATTAAAATCTATTCATTAACCTCAGGCTGTTTCACGCCTCCAAACATCATTCTGTACACAATGTGGCACATTAATACAGAACCCAGCTGATGTTCTGAAGCTGTTCTTCTAAAGCTGCTTTGAAACAAAGTTCACACTCTAGAAATCAAACTGAATTCAGTTTGATTTTGATTGGATGTAACATGGGCTCATCAGATTTATTTTGGTTTACATCTGCCGTGAACATGTTGTCACACTATACTGTAGAACTGCTGTAACCCACGTTATAATTTTGCAAGCTGAGTTGTTTTTATTATGCAATCATTAGATGATTCAGCTGTACTTGTGCTCTGTGCGGCCCATTAGTGAGAGATCTCAGAGAGGAGCATCCTGCTGCGTTCACCTGGACAGGCAGAGGGGAACAAAACACTCTGACTGCTATAATGAAACCCTTGTGTATTATTCATTAAACACAACCTGAATGAGGAAATCAGAGCGAGGAAACACAAGATAAAACCCACAAGATGCCTAAACACAAACAGAGCTGCTGAATCAAGCTAGAAATCTCACAGCTTTCAAATTCTCTTTTTAACAGGAAAATGTGCTCAAACTGCAGCACTAATGCTTATAGCTGCTGTTCTCCTGGTATGAGCAGAGCTGTTGGTGAGGAAGCAGAGTCATCCTCACCACAACACACCGACACAGCCTGCTGTAGCATGATAATGCAATCGAGTCGCTGACAATCTATAACCTGACTGTCACAGATCTCATACACCGATCAAAGCAGAGGAGTCTGGCCAGCAATGGATTTATCTGCGTGATTTGCATACCGTCAACTGTCAACTGCACATTGTGTGTGTCGCACCTGGAGCTGCTAAGAAAAGACTCGTTTATGTTACTGCTCTGGCATGTCCAAAAGTCAACAGAGACTGACAGCTGGTGTCAATCACTTGTGACTGACAGACTGAGACAGTCTGTGCTGGATGTTTAGTGCCAATAATAAACACATCTCACAAACTGACAAATACAAGCGACCTTTATTGCTGCTGTTCCAGCCCTTCCTGTCAGTCTCACTGTAGATGGCCGTCTGCAGGTTCTAACTCGTGGAGAACTGTGACTGAGTGACTCCAGGAAGTGGCCATAAGAAAACGTTTGAGGTTTAGATTGTTGGTCCAGTAGAAAGATTAGCACAGAATGAATACAAATGTCTTCTACTCTCAGAATCATCAAACACACTATAATACGGGTTGTGTTTCAAAACTAACTGAAGAGTTTATAAAACAAATATATAAAAAAGTTTATCAAGCTGTCAGGGCTGTCTTGCAGAAGTGATTGTCCCCTGTGTGTGTGCCGTTTCGTATCTACCTTACATTTCCCTTGTGGTTACGAGTGACTCATAGTTTGACAAAAATTAGACGTTTTTCCTCCATTTTCTTGTCATGGTGGATGACAGTGGATGACGCTGTGGAAGCGTCAGTGGCTGTTCTGAAAAACATGACGCAAGGTAAATAAAAACGAGGACCGTCAGCTCTACTGAGAACTGTAGAGGATGAATGAGAGAATTCTGCCTGCCAACAGTGCGTTCAAACTGACAACAAACTCCAGAGCTCCGCCTGAACCGTGACAAACTAAACACACAACTGCATCCTAATATCACGACTGGAGGCGTTTCAGAGATGTGTCCTGCATGCAGGGAAGCCACAGAGTTGTTTGGAAGGCACCCAGAATTTAGACCAAAGACTGGATTTATCCATCAAGAAAGGTTGTAAACATGGAGGGTATGAGGAGAGTTTGGTTAATTTGTCACATTACAGAGAATCCTGGTCTTGGCAGCCACTGCATGTACTGCCTGCTGCTCAACTGGAAGCTGCCAAGAGGACATGAGGGAGTCATGAAGGCCTTCAAAACGAGAAAATAACAAACAGCTCCAGAGTTCAAACCCGTTGCACAGACAGCAACAAATAATACAGAGAATCAAGCAGAGCTATGTATTGTTTTTGATTCTCTTCATTGAAACAGAAGCAGCGTGTTTATGAAATGAAATTCTCATTTTTTATAAACAATTAGCAGTGAAATTTTACAGAGTACAGATTACCATCGAGGAATCTTTCCTGAATAACCGTGGATTCATACTTGAGCCAAATATTTTGCTTCGTATCGAGCGCTGCTGAAATTCAAGACAACACAAACAACATCCTCCAGGTTCAGAGCGCTCAGCACGACTCATTAACACTAACTGACACACTGTCAGACTGAACTAAACACTCTACACTCAATACCGTCTATATTAGGACATGCAGCAGTTTACTCGAACATGCGCATCCTGCAATACATGCGCCTGACACTCCTCAGTGATTGGGAGAGACTTCCCGCACAAACCCTTTGAAAGAGAAATACAGGAACGCTGAGGAGGGTCACGGAAAAACACAGACTGAGGAAAAAGTACAGGATCCTCTAGACTGTTCAGCTGTACTGCCTACAAAGCATCATCCCTCATCCCTCAGTTTACGACTGACTGAGATTAAACAGAGCCGAGTTCTCTCTGTTCATTTACACTAGCCACAACACGTTGTTTTTCCACCTCATCTGTCTCACTGGACAAATAAAAGTTACATTTGATTTAAAGCTACACAATCTGACATTAAACTGTAACTAAAAATATCCTTTACGGGGAGATTATGACAAAACTCAATATATAACCATGTCGTCTTAATAAAATCTCTTTAGGATTAAATAAAACCTGATACTCAGCAGTTTATTTCAAACACAGCTGCACAAAGGCAGTGGTTATATATAACCAGTTACTGTACATCTGAAACGCACATGAACAGATTCCAGATTTCATACAGATTTATATTTTTGTATAATTAGGAAATAATAAATCATAATGTGATTAGGACTCAGAATACAGTTCCACAAATGTCAGTACTTGAGGTTTTTCTTTATGCTCAAGGTATCAATTATTGTCTAATAACTATCAATGCAAAAAATACCAGATCTGGTACTGTAACTGCACCAAAGCCACAATTCTGTCATCACACAGGCAGGCAGACAGACAGGCAGGCACCTACAGCCTGCATATGAGAAGTACAAACAAACCTGTTTGTGTTCTCTGATCTGCAGTAATGCAGTGCTCCCCTCGTCCTCTGTTTCGTTCCTGAACTATACGCGTGTGTCTCAGTGACTGTTAAAGTAAACATGAGCACTGAGGGATGTTTACAGGTGGATCTCCACCTTCAGTTCTCAGTGGAGTAATCTTACTCCTGCAGGTGGTTGAACAGCACTGAAACAGAGACGTTAAACAGACGTGTGGCTTCTGTTCACTGAAACACTCTAATGGGTCCAGTCCACGTGTCTCTAAGAGCTGCAGGTAAGGCTGCTTTAGACTCCAGCTGAATCAGTTCTTAAAGACCATTATCAGTATCATTCCCTCACCACAAGCAGCAACAAACAAAACTGTCACAGACAGTAATGACAGCAGATTACATCCTAGTTCACCCCTGGCCACAGGACAATGGTCAGTAATCTGGGCTAATTTTTAAATCTGATGTGGGGCTACAGCGGCCTGACTGTCATCCACAATAGAGTAAAAGCATGACGTGTAGTTTACAAACAGCTCAATGTAAAACCAGTTAGGCTCATATTTAACTCAAACAGAGCAAGAGCACCTTCTACACTAGCATTTAATCCATTAGTAACAAAAGCACAATTCTGTATGAGCAGTTTTCTAGCTAAATGGCACTCCATGTTATCTGAAACAGCTTATTTGACAGTTAATAGCTTTATAATATTAAGTGTTGCTCACCACGCTGTCATCAGATCATGTGCATTAACGTGCCAGGAATCATTCTTACAAAAAGAGATGATAAAAATACTGACACACTGGAAAAATGATGTCAAAAGTGTGAGAGAGTATTAGCCTTATCTGCTCTGAAGTAGAGGCAGGCAGTAATCACTTCCACAAGCTCCTGTCCTCCTGGAGCAATTCCATATCTGCAGATCAGCCTAACACCCTGCTGATGACTTCAGAGGACCACGTTCACATTCACTTCCCTGAGACGACCCACTGCAGTGATGCTGACGGACTCCAATTCCACTGACAACACAACCAGCAACCGTCCTCAGCTGCTAAACTCTAATAAACAATCTCTAATAGAAACATGCAGGAAAATGTATGAAGCATTTAAAGTAATGAAACGATGAAAGCGCCTCAAGAGAGAGCGGTATGGGGAAATCCTTTAAATTTGTTTTTAACAGGAACACTGGATAAATGATGCATTCATGTAACAAAACGTATGTACAGAATCAAGCAGAATCAGACTGTATGAAGCTCAAGTCGCATTGGGCTCAAATCTTTTGAATAATTTAAAGAACAAGAATCGTTTTAAAGAAACAACACTGGGCTGACACCATATATTAAATGCAGCTGAGGTTAATTACATGGGATGAAATGCAGCACACAAAGATCAGCAAATAATGTCTGAATTTCTTTCTTGACCACTTCTCTGAAGTCACTCCTGTCTGAAATAAGATGAAGCCACGTGTGTTTCATCAGAACCAGAACCAGTCCGAGCTCGTTCTGCGATGAGCACCGCATCAGGTCACGCTCTCGCAGTAACAGCGACACGCATGAGAGAATGTTAACTGCATGCTTTGTCACTGTGTATTAGGCAATCCAGCAAGCATGTAGAAGCCGTAATGCATCTAATGCAACATGACCGTTCTGCCTTTCCCTGCGGCTGTGATTCTGCAGGAACGTGACATCTCCCCCGACCACCCGCTGCACTGCGACGTTTGTTAGCGCACCTGAGGGAAATAACATGCCTTAATAACAATCTCAGAGCGTCTGAAACTCTTAGTGACTAACAGAGCTGACATCTCTCTACAGTCAAGAGGGATGAAAGAGTGAGGAAAAGAGATGGTTGAGGAACTGAAGGTGTGGAGATGGTCACAAATGTTCTTGAGGAAGAACCAAATAAAATAAGATCTTTATTTTTGAGATCTGAAGACACAGGAAACGACAGCATTCAGTCAAGGTAAGAGGAAAATCTCTTTATGCTTCTGTGGAGCAGAGAGGGATGTAAAGAGAACAGTTGGGATACAAATTCACAGAAGATCACAGAGACTGATCACAGATTTTTACTACTGATAACAGTCGTAAGTATTATAAAGTGCTTATAAAACCAGGATCAGGCTAAAACCATCTTCATCTGTGTGAGCTGACGACAGCTTACGGTCTGCATGAAGGACGGAAAGCCTCGGCCCCTCAGGACTAAAAGTGCATTAGTCTGAATTCAAATCCCAGTTTCCCTGCGGCAAACATCAGAACAACAAATCTATTCCTGTCCCCTTTAGTGTCTACATTACACACACTGAGTGTGTTGAAAGCGCTGCTGCACACTACAAGCCCGGAACAGAAGCACCTGCGAGGACGCAATAGTGCAAACATATAAGCAAACACCCGTCAGCACATCCTGCAACTCTGACGGGTCAAAGGGTGAAACATGTGAAATTAAGGAGATTACACAAACAGTGTCACACAACCCAGCAGAGACAGTCAACATGTGTTTAGCACTCAACAACAGCAAACTGAAAACAGCTTCAATTAGAGCCGCCTGTATCAGAAAACTTGCTGACATACTTACACATCACACAACACACACAAACATCACTTAAGACACACTAACTAATAACATCACACTGCACTGGATACACAAAACAAATTGTAACAAAGACTCAGATAATTAGTCCTAAATATATTCTAACTATAATAAAAAACTAAACTAGCTAAACTAGTTTCAATAGCAATAACATGTTTTGATATTATTTCACAAATCTCAGCCAAAGAAATGAGAGACACAACAAAATCACAAATGTGTGAGAGCAAGAGAATCAAGAGTGAGAGATAAATGAACAGTAAGAGATTAGTGTGGCAAAAGAAACAGTTAGAAAACACACGAGCACACACAGTAAATCTGAGCACACTGTGAAACACTTCATAAAATCAACCTGATTATACAAAACATTACATATAATATAATTACATCTCATTACCTACATCACATAACTGTGGCACCACTTGAATAAAATGCACTCACTGGTTATCGGTGGATGTCAATCATTTAACAATACCAAAATGTATCAACAATGTGATAAATACTTCTGGTAGTTTTTAATAATAATATTTATCAGTTAATGATACACACAAAACATAATACACATGAAACCATAAAGAGAGAAGAAAAAAACATGAATACAAAGTTATATCAGAGAATAGGTTTACTAACTGCTAAATGTTGGAGTGCTTTGTTGATCTGCATGTTATTATACATTATATAAACCCACATCAGTGCTCCGATCCAGACTTCAACACATTACCTCATTCAGCCAAAAGTGCTGTGTGGAGGATAAACAGCTTCATTAGCACCCCAGAGCTGCCCAGAGTTTCCCCAGTCATTTACTCTCTGTTGTGTGAAACTGCAGGAGTGTATAAACACACACACACACTTGTCATTACACACTGTGGAGATTCTCACTGGGAGCATTTATTCATGATGGAGCTTTCGGTGTGCACCAGTTAAAACACTGAAGAGGAGGCACGTCCCTCAATCCCTGTGTCTCAAAAGACACGGAGGAGAATCCAGCGCTCAATAAAACTGCCTCTCGAGAGCGCCTCTACAGACGGACACTAATTGTCCGACAACTGCAGCAAGCTGCTCCAATTCCCCGACAACATCAGAGGAGCTCAACACACAGAGATCTCACTCAAAACTCTTTTTTTATCATCTTTTCCTGCTACATCATCCATTTACTTCAAATTTCACTTGTGCTTGTTTGTCTTTTGAGTCATTACTGTTTTCTGTCGGTTTCTCCAGAACTTCTGATCTTCAGACAGCACAACAGTCATACAGATAAGACTGTGATAGGACACTAGACTCGAGCATCATCATCATCGTCTGTGTGTTATCAGGTGTTAGATGAAGCTGTTGATGGAGCTGTATGTCAACCTCAGTGTCTATTGAGATACGAGCAGACAACAGCCACACAATCAGCTAACTGCAGTCATCCATGACAGAACATTAAATATACTTGCTGCATATTGTTATCACAAGTTGATTCAGGTTTATTTCATGAACAGCAGTCCAGGGCTTTGAGGAGAATTGAGCCAAACAAGGGCGTGCAGTTTTGAGCGTACACTAAAATTATAGACAATTCTACTGTTGAGAAAGAGAACACAAGATCTTCTTAATGAGACACAGCTTACTGTTAGTGTGCAATACTGCCCTATATAACCACAACACACACAAGAACCAGCCAGCTCTGAACAAACCGTACCCACAGATTAGACAACACACCTAAAAAAAAACTCCATGTATTTAGGAAACTTAATAAACAAAAACAGACAATCTGGAACAAACATGATGGCACTTGGCATTAACAGGCTGTGTGCACACTTCAGAAGATCTCAAAGGAAAATCAAAGAAAAAAGCTTTGGAAATATTCAGAAATGTGACATGAATTCTGCCCCCTTATTCAGTTTATAGTCACCAACTTACACAGGAAACGTGCTTGTACAGTAATATTTGCATAGAAGCTATGATAAGCTCTAAAGACCGGGAAGTTTTGTAAATAAAGAAAACATAACAAAGGACTGTAGAGATAAAATAACTTACATGGAAAACATTCAAGACAAGCATCATAAACCACTGAGAGCTCCTGACTGATAGATAGAACCAAACAGCTGCTCCAAATAAATATTTTCAATTTTTTCTTTCTATTCTCATATTCTATTCACATCTCCACGGAAACAGTGCACTGATTTCACTGCCTTTTATTCAAACATCACAAAAAATGAAAATTCTTCATGAAGAGACTTCTGAATACTTCTGAAGTCCACACTGAAAAGAGCAGCTCGAGTTTAGATATAACAAACACCAAAATTACTGAATGACTGAGAGAACAAGATTTTCCTCTCATATCCAAACAAAACTGCAGATAAAATAAAAACTCTTGATGCTCTGCAGATCCATCAGCTGTTCTCCTAAATGTATTAAACACCAGCAATGTTCTCCAGTAGCATTTTGAAAATTCAGGACACGTGTAATAAGATTCAATGACAATATTTGATCAATAAATACCTACTCTATGCACTTATTCATTGTTGCCTCTTATTGTAATTGAAGTTGCTTCCTTGTCCTCATTTGTAAGTCGCTTTGGATAAAAGCGTCAGCAAAATGACTAAATGTAAATGTACTTTCTCTCTATAGAAAATGTGAAGAGGGCTCCACATCTTATTGTGGTGAATCACGAACCCTCCCAATAATGACAGCAACAAGCAGCTCTTTGGATTCTGCATTCTTAACATTTTGATGTCATCATCCTCTTACTGTGAGAAATAGCATTACTGCCCAACGTATCTGCCAAAAACAATTATTAAACTTACAAATTAGTCTAAGAACAGACATTACTGGAGGGTTGACACCTTGTTTTTTTCATAACTATTTAATTGCTCTTTTTAGAAAACACTAAAACATCTTGGGGCATTATGACATAATGGGTCAATGCAAACAACATGATCTTTTATGACAAACACAACTGAAAGGACGGTAAAGACACATTTCACCTGAAGAAAACATACCTGTATTTCCTCATAGGCCTCGTCAATGGTCGTAACTTGGTGCTGTTCGTGCAAAGCAGGTTCATCGCAGAAGAAACACACCAGGCTCTTGTCGCTCAGGCAGAAGAGCTTGACCTTTTCATGATCCTTGCACGGGTATGAGTTCCTCTGGGCATTGAGGATGGCGTCCAGAGGGAAGGCTGCATACCTCTCCACAATGTTAGAGAGCTTTAGGCTTGGAGACAGCAGAGGATCGGTGAAGGTTCTCCTGCACTCTGGACAGTCTCGTGTTCCGTGATGCTCCTGTCGGCTCCAGTGCTCCATGATGCACTTACGACAGAAGTAGTGCTCACAGCCAAAACTGACTGGGTCTTGATAGATGCTCAGACAAATGGAACACAAGAGCTCGTCCTTCAGACAGCAGGCCATTTGAAGCTACTGAGGAATCATGCACTGCAGGCAAGAGAACACACAAACGCTGATGAGAAACTGCTTCCAGTGAAAACTGCTCTCCCCTTCACCGATCCTGCAAGAGCAGCAGAAACCGATTCAAATCAAGATGCACACCGTTGTAATACAGATTAAATTCACTGACCTGATCAAACATTCTCAGTTATTCCACATGGCAGATTAATTTCATCATTTCCACAGAACCCAGTAGCACCTGTGCAAGATCTTTATGAATGATGATTCAGAGTATTTTCTGTTAAGAGTCTGAATGAAATTATTATTAAAATAAATTGAAATAAACAAACAAATTATTATATTATATTAAATAAATCTCTCGTTGAATAGTATTTTTTTCTTCTTTTTTGCATCATTTCCTTTTTATTTAAAACCTTTACGATCTTAATCAGGTTAATTCAGACTGTCACTCAGTCATCATAGACTTACACAGAAATGATGAGGGTTCTTAGGAAGTCTAAATCTGTGGCGTTTACATTAGCAAGCACAGGTAAAGTTTGATAATCACACAGAAGTTATGACATGCAGCGGGTCGTCTTCAAACGCAGATTTTAAACATGTTTCCTGTCTCTCTTCTACTATTATCATCTTCGTGTTTATCACAGCCGGCTGCTAAATTAGCCAGCTAGCCGAACGTGTAAACAGATTTTCCGTCTATTCCATCATCTTAAAACTGACATTATCACGTCACTCGCTTACCTTAATTATTCCAGACGTGTGAAAGACTGTAAACAGACGCTTGTCACGTAAAACAGAGGAGCTGTGTTTTAATGACACACTTTAATTATTAAACGACACGACGACGGACAGCTCGCTCGTCTCTCAATCCCGGTGCGCTCGACTCGAGCTGGAGACTCACAGCAGCGGAGCGAACCAACCCCGCACTGTCACAGGGGCGACAACGCAGAGGTGACAGAAAACAGCGACTCTGCTTGGACCCTATATACTCCGTATCGTTATGTGATTCAAATATACACCGCTAGTTTGTGATTGTGCTGTGTAATGGATTGGGGGATGACCGATGAAGGATTTTTCATCAGGATGATCCCCCGCGCTTGTGATGGTACAGCTGATGAGCGCATAAGGATATGAGAGTGATCGCTCGCACTCTGCTGGCCAGACTTTGCAGACTGACATGAGGTTCTGTGTTAGGCATCTAGTCGTTGTTTTAATAAACGCAAACACTGTGGTTTTTAAAGTGCTTTATAAATCAATTTGGTGTGATTAATAATTCTATAATCATTCTATTTACATTCTCTAGATGTTTGCTTACAGAATTTAGACATGGACATGTTTTTAATGGTCAGTACCACAATGCAAAACATTTACATTTAGGCATTTAGCTTTTATCCAAAGCAACTTACACGCTTAGGAAAACGATGAAGTTAAAATCATAAAGAGAAAACATTGTACACATTTTTTCCTTAAGATTTTGATGTGAATTATGACATTTCTTTGTGAGATGCACAATACAAATCAAATAGTTTACTGCAGTTTATAGGGAAAGTAAGCATATGGTGTTTTAAGAATATTTTAATAGTTTTACTGAAAAAATATGTTCCAAAATAGAGTCATGTGTTTTAACGTGTTTTCTGTCATTTCCATCGGTTTAAGGGTTGTTAGTTATACGTGGAAATATTTCTTGACGGTTTCGCTCACAATTATCTGACACCGACTGTGTAACAGAAGTTTTGTTCTTAATAATGTCAGAGCACTTTCTAAAAATACCCGTGTGTGTCTGACACTGTGTTTTCACATGTTTCCCCAGACTGACCTCTCATCTCACCTCAGAAAGTGACCTTTGACCCTCTGCCCCAGCAGAGTTATTCTGTCAGGATTCATTTAACAGCATGTGAACTTCACATCTTACTCTCCCACATATTATATATTAGTAAACCCAAAGGAAACAAAACCCGTGTCCACTTTACATACTGCTTGTATATCTGCTTGTTAGACACATTCATCAGTTTAGTTAAGCTCTGTAGTTTTGAAGTGTGACTGTGGTTTACAGTCGGTGTATCTTCTAGTTTCACTTCTCAGTCTAATTTTCAGTTAAAACACACACACACACACGCATGCACACACACACACACACACACACACAATGCATTCAGTAAAACAACAGTATACTATCAGAATTCACTCATTTCCTGCAAACACTGCACTGGTAATATGACAGGGCTTTCGGGTTAGTGGGTAAGTTGTTGGTTTTGCAGCTTCCATATCTTCATAAGATCATTGATCTCAGGATTTCCTGTCACAGAGCGAATGCTTACATAAACAAACCATTTCCCACAAACCAGGTTTTACCGAAGACATTTTTATTCAGAATCACATCTGAAATGTGTCTACACGTCTCTGTGGTTTCACATCAGGAATGAACCATAATAAAGGTTTTTAAGAGCCCTTTTACTGAAATGAGTCAATATCTCTGGATGTTAAACTTCAACTGCAGATAATAAACACTTTCATACGTCACAAGTCTGAAACCACAAAATGTGAGTTTCAAAATCTAATTTAATCTTGGATATAACCGGAAAGTTTCAAAATGTAGGATTTAAAAATGTATATATCTAGTGAAGCAGTGTGAATCTCACAATAGGTTTTCAAAAATGTGCTTGTCATACTTCACCCTAAAACTGCATAAACATGACAGGGGTATTTTTAATTGTCATGACAATGAAGAGAGTGCTTTAGCATTCTCACACCTGCACACTCTGTTAAACCTGAACCAATGTGACTAGTCATCATTCAGTGATGAAAACCAGTTTCCTGAACAAGTCCCACAACAAACACACTGGGTAACTTTGACGTTGTTCAATACTCAGAAGAGAAAAACCACACGCTCTTCAGATCAAATGAGCAGCTCACTGTCAAAGTGGAAGTACAGCAACCATCAGGGCCTGATCAATATTTAATCAGCTCCATCAGATGAGTCTCTGTGATTCTGTTAACACCTGTATTGATCCACTGCTGCAGGGTGATCTCCAGGCCATATTAAATATCTTTTAATCTGACACTGCTTCTTGTGCTGGTGGTCTAACCTCAGTGTCTCCTGCATTTAATGGATGTGCTTGTAAGAAGGGCCACAGTTTGGCCTTGATCCACCCTTATCAGTATAAGACTTCTGTAAAGGTAGTGTTTTAAATTAAGTATGGGTCAAGGATAGAAGTAAAATATGATCAGGTCTTTGGTTTGTATAGTGATTGGCTGTGGGTTGCCAGGGCGTTGCTATGCGATTGCTGAGGACTTTAAGGTGGTTGCAAGGTCGTTGCTTACTGGCCCCAGTCAAAAGATCCCACCAGAAGTTTGTTAACTGATCTGTCTACTCTTCTGTTACATAGACATGACTCGAGTCCATCCTTTTGTGTAAGTCTATGGGATTTTTTTCCACATTTTAAATCCTGTGGAAAATACTACATCAACTTTAACCAGCAATCTGTAACTTTTGCCTCTCTAAAACCATTTATGTTCAAAACTGCAAGTAAAATTTAGTTCTTTTCTTTATGTGGAAGATGTTTAAATTCGAATTACTGTACACATAAAAGTTTGTTACATGTGTTTTTGAAATGTTTTTTAATAAAACGTATGTACAAAATGTTACAATAAAAAATTCTATACACGTGAATAATATACAAATGTAAAACTTTCATTTTCATGTTCTGAAATCTTGTGTTCCTTCAAATCATGTGTCCACGTAATTTCTCACAGATCTGACACAATATCTCACAACACCTTCACTCGGTCTCTTTAGCTTTGCGTAAAAACGTGACTAAACGAGCTTGTGAATTTACATAAGTATGTAGAATGTTAACCACTGGGTGGCGCTGGCTTCATATCGCAGACAGTAGTACAATTTATTCATCATAATCTCAAAGAGCTTTACTGAACGGATTAAGTCATTTTCTGTGCAGATTTAGTAACCAGCATATCATACTGGTTATATAATTTATTTATTGACTTTGTGTACAACTTTTACGATTGTTAAACTATTATTTACATCTATGCATTTGGCAGACGCTTTTATCCAAAGCAAAACCTCAACCTTGGCGTTATGCTCTAACCACTGAGCTACAGGAAAGTCAACCATTATTAAACCATCTTTCAAATATCATATGGAATCCACACATATGGAATCCACCAATCATAACACGCCGCTCTCCTGAACAGAGCGCAGGGCTTCTTTGCCGTCTTCCTGCTGGCAGGAGATACAGACCTCCTCCTGAGACAGACGCACTGGAGCTTCTGTTTCAGGTGCCAGAGCAG
>JAZGTJ010014977.1:0-13713 GCA_036877575.1 Botia almorhae
GCTCCTCTGTGGAGATTGTCAAGAGCACCAAGTTTCTTGGTGTTCACCTGGCGGAGAACCTCACCTGGTCACTCAACACCAGCTCCATAACCAAGAAAGCCCACCAGAGCTTATACTTTCTTAGAAGACTGAGGAAAGCACATCTTCCGCCCCCCATCCTCACTACATTCTACAGAGGGACCATCGAGAGCATCCTCTCCAGCTGCGTCACTGCCTGGTTTGGGAATTGCACCGTCTTGGACCGCAAGACCCTTCAGTGGGTAGTGAGGACAGCTGAGAAGATCATCGGAGTCTTCCCTCCATCACAGACATATACACCTCACGCTGCATCCGCAAAGCCATCAGCATTGTGGATGACCCCACACACCCCTCACATACACACTTTACCCTCCTACCGTCTGGCAGACGGTACCACAGCATTCGGACCCTCACAAACAGACCGGGCAATAGCTTTTTTCCCCATGCCATCAGGCTCCTCGATAGTCAGTAAAACTGGAGTGAAGAATTTCACACACACAAACATACATACATATATATATATATATATACACACAGCTGGACATTCCCCACCCTTCTTGTTTGCACTAATTGTTTTTGCACATCTGGCTGCCAAAACCATACCATGTTTACATTGTTATACACTTACGTTTACATTTGTTACACTGTCTTGTGCTGTCTGCACGTTTTTGCACTTGTGCACTTTATGTATATACTTTAATTTTTATGTAGCCCTTATGTCCGTGATGTTTAGTGTTTGTTTTATGTAGCATCTTGATCTGAAAAAAACGTTGTCACGTTTCACTATGTACTTGTATATGGTTGAAATGACAATAAACTCCACTTGTAACTTGTAACAATGCTTTGCTAATTTTCTTGTAACCTTGACCATTTTTGTGCAATAAAATGTTCTTTCTCAGGTGTTGTGACATTTCTTTACCATGTGGCACCATTTTGTCACCATTTGTGGTAGTGGATTTTCTCTCTTAAATACCACTCTTAATTGCCGATTATCCTGTGATGATTGAATAGACTCAATTCCTAGTGAATTCCTGTTCATTACATTTTGTTTTGTTTTACTGCTAACATATTCATTGAGATGTACTCATTTTTGCATCATCATCTTAAATTATTTGGTTAAAATTCAAATTGTGCCTTTAGTAATGACAAATCTAATTTAACAACAATAAGCCAGATTTTCACAAATATTTCATTGTACAGGATTCCATAGAAAGTATTAACTATAAAGCAAGATGGATGTTTTCCTGTGTCAGGGTGTACAGATTAATGCTGAGCACTGAACCCCTAACATGTTCAAAATGTCTTGGAACTTGGCACATGTCAGAGTTGTTGGCGATTAGGGCAAGGCAAAGGCTGACACATGGGCGGGGCAGGAGAGCTTGGTAGTGGCCCCTGGTATGAGGCACAAAAAGATGGTGCATATATCATACGTGCATGCACCTGTACACATTGGTACATGTATTGGTCATGTTGACTGGAACAACTATTCACACTGACACTGCATGCAACAGGAAGTTGGCCATTTTGGATTTTCTGAAAAGCACATGCTGTGAGCTTTTAAATAGTTCTCTTAGTGATTTCATGTGATTGTCACCAAACTTGGTGAGCATCATGCCAAAAAATTGAAGCTTCAAAATTGTAAAGGGATTTTTGATTTCTCAAACGGTGTTACCATGGCGAGGCAGTAAATATGGCAATTAATGTCAAACTTGGCAAATATATTTATTGTGGTGGGCTGATGACATTGATATGACTATTGTGAGTCCTAGTCATAGCGCCACCAACAGGCAACAGGAAGTGTGTCACTTAAAACAAACTTTAAAATGGTCAATTTACAATTAGCCAAGTGTCTTCAGACTTGGTTAGAATAATGTAGAGATATGACTCATATAAAGTTCTAAAAGGACTTGTGATATCTTAAATATTTTTGCCATGGCAGCATGTTAGACTTTAAAACCACATTCAGGTGTTTTGAGGTACTCACCATGAGTAAAATTTGACACACACATCATGGTGGTCAGCCAGATGTGGTCAGCCAAATGCATGTGACAACCATACATCATTCCCTAAGAAGCACCATGTGACAATGGCGCTTTCTGCTTTCTGTTATTCGCTATAATTTTTGCAACGAGAGGGAAAAATTTGCTGGATCTTGTTCGAGATATTAAAAATCCCTTTATGATTTTAAATCTTCAATGTCTTGACATGACCAAGTTTGGTGACCATTACATGAAATCCCTAGGAGGAGTATTTAAAAAAAATACTAAAGTTAATAAAAATAATAAAGTTCATCACATGGGCTTTTTAGAAAATCCAAAATGACTGACTTCCTGTTGAGTGGAGTGTGAAGGCTGTTAGCGTTGGCCAGATGATACATGATACAAGGTTTATACAGGTGCCTGTATGTAAGTGTGATATATGCACCATCATCTCCATACCAGGGGGTGCTACTAAGCCCCCCTGCCCCGCTTGTGCCAGCCTTTGCCCGGGCCAGCCCTCGCCTCTTACACTTTCAGTGCTTGGGCCCTAAATATCCGAATGAGACTTTGAGTTAGGTTGAAAACAGAGATACAGAGTGTGCAGGGGATGGAAGGGTTCTCTCCTGCAACCATCAGTACCTTTACAATCACAAGTGCAGCAGCATGTACATCACTAATAAATCACATTAAAAGATTACAAATTCGATTTGGTGGCTGCCAAAAATGTTCAATGCAAACCCTGGAAATCAGTAGTTAGGGATAAAAGATTCACACATAATTTTTGTTCACACATAATTCACACAAATCTTAACTTTATTAAAATGTGACTCAAGAGAGACTCAAGTCCGAGTCACTAACTTGAGTGCTGACCTCTGATTATTTTTGTAGTTGTATTTAGCTTGGCAACCCCTTGTCACACCTATTTTCATTACATAAAAAGCATCCTGGATATTTTGCTTAATAATCTCTATTGTAATATTATTGTAATAATCTTTAATCTCTATTAAATGCAGCAGGACGTTGAGCAGATGATGACCAAATGTGGAAAAACCTTTTCTGTATTTTTTTTGTAAAGGGAAACTACCCGTTAATACTCATGAGCATTCACAGCTAAAACTTTCATTAGGCACAGGGGAAAGTGGAAAGAGCACCTTCATCAAGCAGATGAGAATCATACATGGCAGAGGCTACACAGAGGAGGACAGGAGAGCCTATGCCAAGCTGGTGTTCCAGAATGTCTTCATTGCCATTCAAACCCTGATTCAAGCCATGGAGAACCTGAAAATCCATTTTACTGATCCCAAAAATTCAGTAAGTAGTAGACATACTTTTTTATCACTTACCTTATAAAGACCAACATAAATACCATAAAGTCCAGGCTGGTGTATGCTGATTAGTACTTCCTGATTTAGAGCTTGTTCTCTAAGAGAGGCTTGCTGTTAAGAAAAATGACCTATTACTTTTCCACTCAAAAAGGAATTAAATTGAAGTCTTGTGTGTGGATGTTTTGCAGACTTACGCTGCAGTGCTTACAACAGTGACAGCAGGCACAGTGCACTCAATTAGTTCTGAATATGCTGAAGCCATCAAGAGCGTTTGGGGAGACTTCGGGCTGCAGAAATGTTATGAACGCCGAAGAGAGTTCCAGCTTTCAGACTCTGCCAAATAGTGAGTGTAGTTTACACCACTCTGCTTAGAGTAACAGAACTGTCATTTACCATTTGAGCTCCATAATAAATAATCCAACAGATTTAACTCGGATCTGCAGGTAGATATCATAGTTACGATAGCCTATATATTTTATGTGATATGGTTACAATTATTCAGGCTATTTAATAGTTTAAATAATTCTACCTTCTACCTCTACCATGCCAGTTTAATGTGTAAAGTCAATAAGTTAGCCATAAATTAATGTATTTTTAAGAGAAAACACTGTGGCTTTGTAGTACTAGTAAAGCGTTTCATTATAACAAATGTTTTCTTCTTTTTCTTCTTTTATTTATGTTTGCTAGTTACCTTGATGACATTGATAGAATCTCCGCAGCATTGTACTTGCCCACCCTGCAAGATATTCTACGAGTCCGAATTCCAACCACTGGCATCATTGAGTATATCTTTGACCTCCAGACAGTCATATTCAGGTGACTTTAAATTGGTAGTTTGAAGTGGTATGTTTTTAATTAATTTTGTATCGCTAAACCACTCCTGTTAATGCAGAATGGTCGATGTGGGAGGCCAAAAGTCAGAGAGACGAAAATGGATCCATTGTTTTGAAAACGTTACTTCTATTATCTACCTAGTGGCTTTGAGCGAATACGATCAGGTCTTATACGAGTGTAAGAATGAGGTTAGCATAATTTTATTATAGCAGATTTCTATGATTGACAAATACTGTATTAATGGAACTTCAATCTGTTTTACCACCACAGAACCGTATGGATGAGAGTAAGGCACTATTTAAGACCATCATCTCATACCCCTGGTTCCAAGAGTCCTCTATTATCCTTTTCCTTAATAAGACAGACCTCCTAAAAGAGAAGATCTCATCCTCACACCTTGAAGACTATTTTCCAGAATACACAGGTTTGAGAAATAAGAATTGCCAACAATTATTGATGTGTCTGGGAAGCTAATAGCTAAAAACTGTAGCTAGTCAATCTACAAACTTTTTGCAATTATAAGCAATTAAACTACATTCTACCAACTGTAAATAAGAAAAAAACCTAAATAACTAAATTGAAACAACTTAAGGGGGTAAATATTTTTAAGTGTATAATTATCAGATACAAAGCACTCTTAGGGCAAGTTATAAAAATGTTATACTATGGTGAAATAGTTGCATGTAATTATGAATTAGTGCAATCTAATTTATACATTTTTGTACAATACTTTTACACCCCATTGGTGGTTAGGTTTGGAGCATCATGGTTGAAATCATAAAAGTAATCCAATCGACTTCATACTGTATGGGCCATATTTTATTTTAGCATTATTATGAGTTTGTTTTGGTTCTGATTTCACAAAATGTTCAAAATATTAATGGTTTTTACAAACAAGCTAAAGCAAAACAAGCCTTTTTTTACAAAAAAAATTCAGAAGACATTTATTAACCCATTAGTGCCATTTGGATTTCTTTTATAATGGCTTTTAAAATGGACATATTGTTACGACGGAGGCTCCCGCGCCGCCTCTTCCGCGATGCCAGAGGGAACCGTCACCCGAGTATTAACTCACTTCCGGACTTCATCTCCCGTGAACCTTGGTGTACTTCCGAGTTGGCTTAGCATCTCTTAGCGTGCCTGTTTCTGTGGCTTATATTAATAAAGAGCTGCAGATGGATCCTCACGCTACAGCGTCACCATTACAGAAGACATCGCCACAACATGAGACAGCACCCATTCAACAGCTATCCACTGAACTGTCTGCTCAAGCGAATCTTCTGTCCCTGCACCAGCACCAGCTCACTCGGCTCACCACTCTAACCGAGGAGCTAGCACAGGGAGCTACAGGGAGCTCATGGATTCCCGCCACAGGCCATGATGAATCCGCAAGCAGCACCTACCTCTCCGGCTCAATGGGAGCCCTTCCCGTTGTAAGGGTTTTTTGTTGCAGTGTTTCCTTCTTGTTATGCAACAGCCGGCCCTTTACCCGACGGAGAGCAGCCGCATCGCCTTCGTCTGTTCACTCCTCTCCAGTCGCACTCTGGACTGGGCTACGGCTATGTGGGGTTCGGATGGGTCTGGTTTCCCAACCTTCGCCTCCTTCCTGAAACAGTTTAAGGAGGCATTCGACCATCCTGCGGAGGGAATCAGCCCAGGGGAACACCTGTTAACCCTGACCCAGGGAAATCTCCCAGCGGCGGAGTATGCTCTCACCTTCCGCACACTCGCCGCATAAACCACATGGATTGAAGATACCCTGCTCCTCCTGTACCGAAGTGGGTCTGCGTCCCGAGCTACAATCCGAGCTCGCCTGTCATGATGAGGGACGTTCTCTGAGTGAGTACATCGATCTCTCGTTTCAGATTGACAATCTTATTAGTGCCCGACAACCACGTCAGACTTCTACAACCCCGAGAGCTAAACTTGTGTCACCCCCCAAGCCAATGCAAGTTAACTTTACCCGTTTAACCACCGAAGAACGAGAACGCCGCTACCGTCAGGGCCTGTGCTTGTACTGCGGACAACCGGGTCACCTGAGGGCAGCCTGTCTAGTCCGACCAATGCCTGAACAACATCCGGTGAGTCTAGCCTCTTCCACTACTCCTTGTAGTACTAATATCCAGATACCTGTACAATTAAGGTACTCTGGTAATTACCTACTTACCTCAGCGTTCATTGACTCCGGAGCGGCCGCTAACTTTATCTCCCTAGAGTTTGCCTCAACAAATGCCATTCCTCTAACACTCTGTTCCCCCTCTTTAGAAGTGGAGGCGTTAGATGGCCGACCACTGGGCCTAGGTCGAGTGGAGCACCAGATGAAGGGCTTACAACTACAGATAGGCGTGCTTCACTCCGAGGAGATTCATTTTTATGCCATCTTAGCTCCCAATCACACCATAGTTCTGGGTTTGCCCTGGTTGCACCTACACAAGCCCTTCATATCCTGGAACGAGGGTCAAATCCCTCGCTGGGTATTAACTGCCATAGCCAGTGTTTACAAGAAGTAAGACCACTCCCGTTATCAGTCATAGACCACAAAACCCTGTCCGAATGTCCTCAAATCCGATACATTACCCCTTAAGGGGCGCATATTCCTCTTATCACAACCCGAATCCACAGCTAGGCGACAATATATTGATGAGAAGCTCGCCAAAGGCTTCATTTGGCCGTCCAACTCCCAGATTTCTTCAGGGTTCTTTTTTGTTAAAAAGAAGGTTGGGGGTTTACGACCCTGTATCGATTATCATTATTTGAACGATGTAACAATTAAGTTTTGCTACCCGCTTCCACTTATCCCTGCCGCTTTGGAACAGTTACGCAGGGCGAAATTTTTCACTAAGCTTGACCTTAGAAGTGCGTACAACCTCATTCGCATTCAGGAGGGGATGAGTGAAACCACGTTTTCCACTACCTGGAATTATGGCATTATGAATACTTGGTCATGCCTTTCGGTCTAGCTAACAGCCCGTCTTCCAATCCTTCATGAATGATATTTTCCATGATATGCTCGAGAATGGGCCATAGTTTATATCAACGAAATCCTAGTCTATTTAGAAACCCTGGAGGAACATAGGGTTCACGTTCGCTCAGTGTTACAACGCTTGATAGCCAACAATTTGTACGTTAAAAGGGAGAAGTGTGAGTTCCACCGCACCAGCACAACCTTTCTGGATTATGTCTATAGTCAGGAGGGGGTGGCTATGGACGATAGTAAGGTCCGAGCCATCATCGATTGGCCGCTACCTAGGACAGTAAAGGAGTTACAACGATTTCTGGGTTTCGCGAACTTTTATGGCAGGTTTATTTGTAACTTCAGTATTGGAGCCGCACCTCTCACATCACTAGTTAAGGGACGAACCAGCCGCATCTGCTGGAATGATTCCGCCACCAGGGCATTCTCCTAATTAAAGGCCCGTTGTACTTCAGCCCCCATCCTTAGCCATCCCAACCCTAATCTCCCCTTCATCGTTGAAGTAGACGCTTTTAATCACGGGGTGGGAGCTGTGCTGTCTCAACGGCAGGGCTCTCTTCCCAAGATGTTCCCGTGCGCTTTCTTTTCGCAAAAAATCTCTCCCGCTCTTAGTGGCCCCCATCCAGTGGGATCTCCACACGGAGATTCAACAGGCCAATGAGGCCTCACCCTGACCGGCTGAGTGTCACAAGAATCGTGTGTTTGTACCCGAAGCTTTTCGAGATAGATCACTCATTCAGATTCATGGAGTCCCCAGCTCAGGCCACCCTGGAATTACAGCAACTATCCACCTTGTGGAGAATTGTTATTGGTGGCCTACCATGACTGGGGATACTATCAAGTATGTACAGAACTGCCCGGTCTGCCAGACATCCAAAAGCCCAAGACAGCTACCCGCAGGTGTCCTACAACCACTACCCACACCACAACAACCCTGGTCCCACATCGCAGTAGACTTTATCACAGATCTACCCAATTCTCAGGGAAACACCACAATTTTCACCATAGTTGACCGCTTCTCCAAGGCATGTCACCAAGTACCACTCCCCAAGCTACCAACCGCTTTGAAATGGCCGAAGTGCTCTGTAATTGTGTGTTCTGGTTCTATGGACTTCCGGATGACATAGTTTCGGACCGGGGTCCCCAATTCACCTCTCGAGTGTGAGCTTCGTTTTTCAAGAGTTTGGGGATGAACATAAGTCTGACCTCGGGTTATCACTTTCAGTCTAATGGACAGACCGAGTGCCTCAATCAGGAGATCATCAGGTTCCTCCGATCCTACTGTCACCAGAGACAATCTGACTGGAGCAAGTTTCTTATGTGGGCAGAATACGCTCAGAATTCACTCATGAAACCAGCTACAGGAATTACCCCATTTAAGTGTGTACTAGGGTTTTAACCTCCTCTTTTTCCATGGCCGGGAGAACCTACGGATCTACCCGCTGTAACAGACTGGTTGCGCCACAGCGAGGAGGTCTTGCAGAGGGCTCACACCCACCTTCTGTATGCCGTTGGCCGTCAGAGAACGCAGGCCAACCGACATAGACGCCCGGGTCATGACTTCGCTGCGGGCCAGTGGGTTTGGCTATCTACCAAAGATCTCCGACTTCATCTGCCATGCAGGAAACTCAGCCCAAGGTACGTGGGTCCGTTTCAAATTATCAGAATGATTTATCCCATTTCTGCCTGACTAGATTTGCCTAATCATTTCCATGTATCTCCTACATTCCATGTATCTCTGTTGAAGCCTGCTGGCAGCCCGGCTGGAGGTCAGAAGGAGGGTCTCCAGAAGCAGGCCCCTCCCATTGTGGTGGACGGCGTCAGCCATCTCCTAGATTCCCGACGACGGGGAGGGAGGATTCAGTACCTCGTAGACTGGGAGGGGTACGGTCTGGAGGAACGCTTTTGGGTTAATGCTGGGGACATCTTAGACTCCACTCTCATGAAGGAATTCCATAAAGCGCATCCTGATAGACCGGCCCCTAGACCAAGAGGTAGACCCTGCAGATGCGTGCCTCCTCGCTTCAGAAGCCACTCGCAGGGGGGGGGCTCTGTTACGACGGAGGCTCCCGCGCCGCCTCTTCCACGATGCCAGAGGGAACCGTCACCCGATTATTAACTCACTTCCGGACTTCATCTCCCATAAAGCTTGGCCCTACTTCTGAGTTGACACGGCCTATTTAAACGGCCGTTTTTTCCGGGCTCATCGTGATGTCTTGCTTTGCTCCAATGCACTCAATTTAAAGTGTTTTCCCTCAGACTGCTTACCTGGTTTCACTCGGACTGTTATTTGGATTGTTTTTGTTTGCTCGCCGCCTGTCTCGACCCTCGCCTGGACTATCGTTTGTGAGTTTTGCTTTGCCCTTTTGGATTAGTTTGCTATCTCTTAGCGTGTCTGTTTCTGTGGCTTATATTAATAAAGAGCTGCAGATGGATCCTCACGCTACAGCGTCATCATTACACATATAACATATAACAACATAACAAAATAATGTATTCAGCTGGAACGACATGACAGTGAGTAAAATTGTTTTAATTTTAATTTTTAGTAACCATTTTCCCTGGTTTTATTTTTCATAGGTATGTGTTTAAATAAATAAACATGCCTGTTTTATTCTAGAAACTACCGACAACATTTCACCCAAATTCCAAATAAACATATTGTCAAAAATATGTATGTAAATATATGTAAAGCATTCATTTGCAGAAAATGAACTCTGGTCAAAACTACAAAAAATATGAGGTGTTTTCAGACATCACATAATACAAAGAAAACAAGTTTATACTCATTTTTAAACAACACAATACTAATGCTCTAACTTAGCCAGAGTTCAAAAATCAATATTTGGTGGAATAACCCTGGATTTTAATCACAGGTGAAAAAAAACAGCTTGGCCTTTTTTAATGGCTTGTGCCCATCCATATTCCTCTTGATCACATTCCTGAGATTTTAAATGGGGTTCAGGTCTTGAGATTGGGCTGGCCATGACGGTCTTGATCTGATGAACCTTCATCCAAACCTTGATTGACCTGGCTGTGTGGCATGGAGCATTGTCCCGCTGGTAAAAACACTCCTCAGAGTTGGGGAACATTGTCAGAGCAGAAGGAAGCAAATTTTCTTCCACGACAACCATGATGTAGCTTGATTTATGCGTCCTCCATAAATATAAATTTGCCCAATTGCAGCATTGCTGAAGCACCCCCAGATCATCACAGTTCCTCCACCAGCTTTCACAGCAGTAAACCTTAGCCTGGCTCTTTTTGTCATTGATGAAGGTTTTCTTTTAGCTTTGCATGACTACAGCCCTGCCTCTAGGAGCCTTTTCAAACTGTCCTTGCCATGCACTTCACCCCAGCTTCCCTTTGCCATTCTTTTTGTAGGTCACTTGATGTCATCCCACGGTTTTTGACTGACATTCGAAAGAGCTGGCGTCATCTCGTTTAGTCGAGAGTAATTTTTGCCCTCTACCGGTCCATAGTTTTGTTGTCCCCAATGTCTGCAGCTTGACCTTGTTCTTATGAACTGCTGTCTTTGAAATTTAAAGCATGGAAACAACCTGATGCTCACTGTATCCCTCTGTACTCTATACTTTTGCTAGTAAAGCCAGAATTTAACCTTTCTTATCCTTATTCAAAACTTTACTTTTTAACTCTTTTGCCATGGTCAACAGTTATTTGATTCCACTTTTGAGGTTCTACTAGCACTGTTTTTGCCATCAAGAGGATAATGGATAGTGATGACCACAACTGTGCATAAACATATGCTCATATTAAACTGGTGCTGAAGGGTTTGCAAGGGCCTTAATTAAACCAGCAATGTAGCATTGTGTTATGCTACTAAAAATAAACCACCAATGTAGCATTGTGTTATGCTATTGAAAATTAAAAATCTGAAAGCACGTGAAACACTATCATACTGCTGGAAAATGTAGTTAGCATCACTGGTAACTCTCCATTATGCTACAATTGTTTATTCTTTTAAGAATTCAGTGGGAATTAAATAATCTGTTTTATTTGCTCTCTCTGCAGGCCCTAAAAATGATGCAGACGCTGCAATGAAGTTTATACTAAGTATGTATGAGCAGCAGAACTCAGACACACAGAAACGCATCTATGCACATTTTACTTGTGCGACTGACACAGAGAATATCCGCTTTGTTTTCGATGCAGTAAAGCACACAATTCTACGACTCAACCTTGCGTTGTTTAACTTGGGTTAGGTGACAAAAGGTCTTTTACAGATAAAATGTTTCAATACTTTTCATCCAATTCAGTGAAAGCTACATTTGACTAGTTACTTTTGAACCATATTTTTGATTAGGGCAAAGTGCATTTTGTGAATTTAGCATGTAGCCTACATGTACTGTCAGAAATGAACATTCTTTTTAACTTATTTTATTTTTTTATATATTTGCTGCCTGCAATTTGATTGGGCCATCTCTTATGAGATTTTTCTGTTTTAAAACCTGTGGTATTCACAGAGGCAGGGGCCACTTATGCTTTTAGGGGGCACGCTAACATTTGTTATGATTATTTTTCAGTCATTTTTCACTTTTTCATTAATGTTTTCTCTAGAAGAAAACTAATAAGCTAATCAAACAAGTTCAGCTCAAATTAATGTTCCATTAATGTCATGTATTTGACATCACATTGTTTATAGTCAAAATAACAAGGACAACAATAACCTTTTCCTTTGGCACACAAGCATCATTACTGTCACCTGCAGGAGGTGACAGTACAAACTGTGTATTGCACATGGAAATGCTTGGTTGTGGTAAAAAAAATTCCAGAAACGATTACAGATTTAGGGCCCCCCTCTGGCCCCCCCTCTAGAACCGCCACTGGGTATTCAGTTTCTTCAGGGTGATTCCCCTAATCATATTATCTTAAATATATGCAGCATTTCTAAAATTAAACTAACAGCATAGTTTTGCCTGGATAATGCCTACTTGCTATCCGCAAACAATCCAAAAACCTCTCGGACAACTGCATTTATAAATGAGCCCATCTTAGTGAGTTTCCACATGCAGCCATGTTGTATTCTATTACCAAACAAAAATGAAATATGAATTCAGACCTGATGTGACTAAACAGATAAAATTTGCAAATCTATGCAAATTGCATGTAGCCACTTTCTTTGCTACTCAAATACTCTGGCCAACACTAACATAGACACTGGACAGATACCTCAATATTAGCTGACTTTATGTACACTGTAACACTGTTGATCGTCATGTTTAGGGGCCCAAGTCTACTTTACATGCAAGAGATAAACTGCTGCTAATCATAAAATGTGTTAGAAAAACATAATAACAAAGGCTTATGTATTAAACACATGCTATTGCTCTGCTAAATCTTTATATACAGGTTATAGTCCAGCTTTTGGAATTATTGAATAACAAATAAATAATTTTACTGCTATAGTTTGTGTGGTTTAAGCCTTAGAGCACACTAGCATAAATAGTGTTGGTGTCAGCTGGCCTGCTGGTTTCTGTCTGTAATAGATGTAACAACTGAGTATGTGAACAATTTGAAACTTTCTAGAATTAATGCACTATAAGTTGCTTTGGATAAAATTGTCTGCTAAAATAAAATATAAAAAGCAAGACCATTTGTGCTGATTTATTATTTCCCAAATTCACAACAGCTTACCCAAGTATTAATAATCTGTTTTTAAATTGCAACTACAATATCATACAACAAGATGTGTCAGTGTAGATTTCATATCACTGACTGGTCATAAGATGATTGGGCACAAAACAGAAGGAACAGGAAAAGACCAGCCTGGGCTTTTTGAGAGGTGTCCAATGTTGTGGTTCATGGAGGAATAAAATACATGGATTTGGCATGATACGAGGCGATTATACAGTGCTGTTTGAAAGTTTGTGAACCCCTTGAGCTGTTCAGAGTTTTCTGTTGTTTTACCATGATTTTCAGCACCTGCTTTTTATAAATTAAATGTCAGATGTATGTTGATCAATTGCATATATTTGTTTAGAGTGAATTTTTTGAGTAGCCAAAAAACTACATGTAAGATTGACTGTTGTATTGTATGTGCAAAAGTAAGTGAAGCCCCAGCTGCATTGGTAAAGTCAAGTGGGTAACCGATTCAGGTGAAACAATTTTGGGTGCTTAATTAATCAGTTATTCAGACCAATACAATTAGGCCCCGTTTACACTGCAGGTCTTGATGCCTAATTCCGATTTGTTGCCTATATCCGTTTTTTTGGACCGTCTGTTTACACGGTCTTTTTAATTGTGACCCATATCCGATTCGTGTGTTTACACTTGCTATAATATCGCGCATGCTCAAAGGTTTTTTTTGCATGACACCGTAGCCAAGATGAACAAACGCGAAATTTGTTTAATGATAGCTTTGCGATGTATGCGAAGTTCGCCAAACAACACCATGATTTTGAGGCGAAGGAGGAAGAAAAGGGCCATCATTGCAGCCTGCACATATGCTTCAATTATTGTGTTCTCCATGTTTCGTGTGTTTTTTGTCATTTAACTTTACGCTTTCACACGTACTTCCCACATGACGTCTTTAAACCGCGGAGAAGTACCAAATTGTTGCAGTTTA
>JAZGTJ010014978.1:0-13709 GCA_036877575.1 Botia almorhae
CACACCTTCACTCTTACGCACACCTTCACTCCTACTCACACACACACACTTGCTCTTACTCACACACACACACACACACACTCACTCTTACCCACACCTTCACTCTTACGCACACCTTCACTCCTACTTACACACACACACACACACTCACACACACACACACACTCGCTCTTACGCACACACTCAAATCTTACTCACACACACACACACTCACAGCGGTGTGTTAATAAAATCATGAACACTGCTGGCAGGTGTTGAGCTAATTATTGTGATCTGCTCCTGTTATAACACAAGGAATTGTGCACTAAACACTTGTTTATGAGCTCACAAAACCAACCGCAGAATCACTAACCCAGCAGATTCTGTACCTGTGGAGATTTGTGGGTTCTCCAGCTGTATTGGTGACTTTGGTTCCTCTGTAGCAGGAGATTTTTGTCTGTGTCCACCTGACCAAACCGCAGAACTTCTTGTGTGTCATTACAAATCACATGACTCAAATCACATTATGACTCAAGATGATCTCCTCAGTGTCTGACTGCACGTGTTCTAGAATACTCACAAACACAAATATTACTCCTAAAACATCTGAACATCTCCACTTCTGTTCCTTCCTTAAATAATGTTTTCTTAAAGTTTAAGATGATGATAAGCATCTTGTGTGTGTGAAGTACTGAAGGTCTTGGGCACACACGCACATACACACACACACCCATGCGCACACAAGTGTACACAAACACACTGGCGCACACACATCTGTTTACTGTCTTTATGAGGACAATCATTGACACACACTGAATCGAACGAGCAACCTGATTACAAGCTTGACTCACTAACCAGTAGGCCACAACTGCCCCTCAGTGCATAGTGTATGTGTATGTGTAGCGTGCCCCTGCAGGCTGGATGAAGGGCAGTGTGTAGGGTTTCTGTACTCCAGCAGTTTCCAGCTGAGAGCAGATGAGAACTTCAGCTTATGACACTGCTGGGTGACATCACTCCACTGATGCACACAGCTCACGCATACATAGAACCGCAAACTCCTGGTACTGAGACAACTTCCTGTCTGGGAGGAAGGGGAGGAGCTTGCATGTCATGGCACTACAAGAAAGTGACATTAGGAGAATAAAATCTGCACACTCACACACACACACAAGGCTGTATCTGAAATTGCATACTGTAACAGTACATAATAAATTGGATTAAGTACCTACTTATCGACCGTTAAAACAGCACATTCAATATAGCATGTGTGGGTGCAAATGTCAAAATTTACTGGTATTACGTAACATGTAGGGACGTTTGTTTCCTATAATGTAGAAAATACCAGGACCACACACGCTAAAACACAGATTACCTGACCAGTGACATTTGAATTTGTTATCCTTTTTTAAAGTCTGACTTTGGCAACATTTCATGGCAAACCGTTTAATAAATCTCACTGAAGTTTCACTGGTGAGCTTGTAAGTTTTTCTTTGTTTGGTACCTGAAATCTTACATGATGTGTGTTGACTAATACAGCAAACAGAAACATTTAGGGATTTTTACGGGTTTAGCAGCCACAGCCTGCAGTAGTGCTGTAGGATGCCTCTGCATTAGTGGATGGCTGTGATTGACATGTACCTGTAACACTTTTTGGTGGAGCAGGTGAGTAAGTCAGCGGTTTAGCTTCCACTGTGTCTGCACCAAAAAATGTTTTATATACAGATGACCCGCTGCTGCTGTCAGATACTGCACAAATTCTACAACTGTTTATCCCCCTGTGTCTGCATGCAGATAAGTCACACCACCATAATCAAGCACTGACATGAAACAACTTTGGATCATTCTCATTTTAGTGTCAAAAGAAAAACCCAATTAAGTCTAAGCTTTGTAGAAGATTATCAATATGAATATTCAAACCCAAACCTTTCATCAAGCCATACGCAGTCCCCTTCTAGGGTTAAAACAGACTGAACAACGTTTTAGTGCGACAGCGTGTAAACAGCATTTTTGTGTGTGTGTGTGTGTGTGTGTTTACAAACACGGGCAATGAAGATTCCAATAACCGAAGAGTCTTTATGTCTTAATTGTGCTACTGTGTAGATAATTGTATTATCAGCATATACATAATACATCAGTATTTTAGCGGCCGTCATTAATTTAAATTTAAAATAGAAGAGGAAATGTTTTTTCAATCAATAATCAATATTAAACAAGGTTCAACAGTGAAAGGATAGGGATTATACAGATGTGATATTACAGAGCAGCTTCAGTGTCGTTCCAGCCATCTACAGCTTGTACACAATGAAATGAGATGGTTGACCGTGTGCAGCAAATCTCACACAGATAAATATCAGTGAGCAGTTTGACTTGAATGAATCTGCTTCATCACATTGCTTGTATAAGACTTTTGTATATTATTGACTTTAGTCAGATGAGTTACATTGTGATTTTGCCCTGGATGTAATTAATATTTGTGTCTGTTAAGATGTGAACCAAATGGTCCATACAATTAAATGGTCCATACCCAGAATGGCTCACGCTTCCTGCCTATTGTAAGGCAATATGGCAAAATACACACAATACAGTAACCATTACAAACAAAATATGGTTAAGATATGGTTACACATACAGTAACACACTCATACAGCAAACACACACACTGCAAAACACACCCACACACAGCAAAACATACACAAACACATACAGCAAAAAACACAAACAAGCAAAATATGCACACATACTTTGTTTGCAAAAATCAGGTATGAGAAATGAAGTCTAAGCTGTATCTTGCTCTGTGGTTTTCTGCTCTGGTCTGGTCTGGAGTCTCCTCTGATCTGCAGTGGCCTACGGGCTGGAGATGCTGACAAACACCAGCACACATGACGGGAACAGCTTTCTTAATGGTCGGTTGTGGTCAGATGTGGAGATTCACTCTCAGCTATGTTAAAGGCTTAGAGAGATTAACTGGATTTCCGGTCAGTGTAAATAAAACAAATGCTTTGATTTTCTGCTGCAGTGCATTGTGGGTAACAGGAACTGAGCTCTGAGATGGATTAAAGGACTCAATCAAGAGCAGCACATACTGCTCCAGAACATGATTTACTGACAACAGCGGGTAATTAGACAGGAAATGAGTCAGGCCGGGCGTGTGACTCCAATCTCCATAGCGACTGCCATCTGCACTGTGCGCAGGGTGATCTTGTGGAAGTGTATGATCGTCTGCAAAGAGCTCAAATACTTGGGAGGATATTTTTTGTAAAAAACTTTGAGCTGACTAGAGAAGATATTGTAGTTTTTTAAATGCTCAAGCAGCTGCCACGCCAAATTCTTGTAAATTTGATGGGATCTTGTCTCTCTTCCAGTCTAACACAGTTAAGCACATAGAATTGTCATCTACTTCACTGGATCTTATTCCTACTCGATTTTTTAAAGATCTGTTTGAAATTATGGGCCATTATCAGATAGGTAATTGTCTGTCATTAAGTTTTTAATTAATAGTGTTATTCCATCCTGTCTTAAACAAGCAGTCGTCTCTCCCTTAATTAAAAAACAGGCCTTGATTTTACAGATATGAATAATTTTCATCCAATTTTTAAATTTATATTTTTTTTAAGGTTGTTCCCTCTCAAATAACTTTAAATGATAAAAACACACTTCATAGCACTTTGGGCAACAAGGTTGTCTTTTAAATGTTATAAATAGATAAATAAAAAGTTGATTCCTCTGATGTTTTGTGCTGTGCAGTGATGCATTAATATCTGTGCAGTGACGGCAATGCATTAATATCTGTGCAGTGATGCATTAATATCTGTGCAGTGACGGCATTAATATCTGTGCAGTGCTGCATTAATATCTGTTCAGTGACGGCATTAATATCTGTGCAGTGATGCATTAATATCTGTGCAGTGACCGCATTAATATCTGTGCAGTGATGCATTAATATCTGTGCAGTGGCGGCATTAATATCTGTGCAGTGATGCATTAATATCTGTGCAGTGATGCATTAATATCTGTGCAGTGACGGCAGCTGTTAAGTGTGTGTACAGCTGATATGTATCATCTAGCTCCCACCATGGGGCCGGGGTTCATTCTCAGAGGTGTGTAGCTATAAGTCTACCATTGAGAGACAGAGGCGGCTTAAATGAATCTGAGCTCTGAAATAGTTTGCTGTTAAAACCTTGAACCTGCTGCTGTCGAGACAGCCCAGGTAGCTTAACACAGTCATGCCCAGAGCCTGACGCACAGGCACCCAGATTGCCCTCCAGGTCCCCTTGTCATGATGTGGCCGGCAGTCAGGAAAACATAGAAGGGGATGACAAGCTGATGCTCACCCACACTGCTCTGGTGATCAATCCGAACAACATGCAGATGAGCCCTATCACTGCCAAAGCCGCTGTCCTGCCCACAGGGAACTCTGCTGCTGCACCAACTCTCCACAGAGCCTGAACTCTGAGACGGCCTGCAGCTGACAGTCCCGCACCTACAACACACACACGTTCAGACACCTGCTGCCCTGCAGACGTCTCACTCTGTTCAGTCACACATCTGTGTCTCATTCAGGATTCTGTCTGACTCTCATTACAGCTGCAGATCTCTCACACACACACAGAATCTATTTCAGTCCTCTGAACACTGGCATGACATCAGACAGAATTCTTCACTTATTAGACATGTAACACGCGTTTAAAACTGCAGCGCCTTGGCCAAAAATATTATGTTTCATCTGAGGCTGAATTCATTTTGCAGAACTATAAAGGGGTTCATTAATGCAACATAATACCACACTTCACTGTCTATATGTGCCCTTCTCTATAACTCAATCTGAACTCTGTGATTGTGTCTCTTTCTTTCTGTGTGATACAGAACAGACGTTTTGATGAACTGCATGTGATTAGATCTCGAAACAAAGTAACAACACAATGTTTATGTAGTTTTGGGGGATTATGGGTAATACATACCACAATACATCATTACTGTCTTTGCTTCTTTCTTGTGTGCGGTATACACACATTCACACACACACTACATACACAGCAGTGTGTGAGTGATTGTGTTTCTGTATCTGTACAATCATGAGCATAAGGATTACACTTCAAAACATTTCATAACAATCAGAATTCAGTAACATCTACAAACAAACATACAAATGAGATTTAATTTAACACTACATTCTAACAAAGCAACAAGCATCAGTGAAGAACACACGTCTGATCTGAGGTACAGACAAATGACTTAAACAGCAGTGCTTAAAACATCTAAAACATGCCTTGTGTGTGTTTGTGTGTGTCTCTCATTCTTACACTTAAAAACTAGGGGTTTTAAGTGCGAGGGGACAAGGCACTAAAGTGCGTGTGGTTTCAATCAGTGATACACAAACAGAAAGATTTCAACGTTACATCAGTGACAGTCATCATCATAAGAACTGAATGAAACACACACACACAAATAAACATATTTTTTGTAGCTGTTTGTGTGTGTGTGAAACTTGATGAATAATAATAATAATAATAATAAAGGAAAGACTAAATGGTCTAGCTGTGCTCTCTGTTGAACATCATTTAGCAAGACGGCTTGATTTTAAAGATCTAATCAAAGATTTTGCCGTGAGAAAAGCCGTTTGGCACTTGAGGAATAATTATAAGACATTAAGAAAGTGTTTCACTTTACATTTACATTTAGTCATTTAGCTGATGCTTTTATCCAAAGTGACTTACAAATGAGGACAAGGAAGCAATTTCAACAACTATAAGAGCAACAATGAATAAGTGCTATAAACAGGTCTCAGGTATTCCAGCACAGTGTAAGAAGCCAGATTTTTTTTTGTTTTACCGTTTACAGTATATAGTTATAAATGCATAATTTCAGTTAATTTAATAAACTGTTCAAATGCAGTTCTTTATTGTCTGCCATTAAATATGCAATAGTTCTAATGCATATTGATTGTTGTTACATGTGGCAAAAAGATAAGATAACAGGGGGAAGGGGCCTTGGAGCCTGGAGTTCAAATTAGCCAGCAAGAACAGAAACCCTTGTGGCGCCTCTGATACTATTTATAACAAATTAGTCAAGAGAGTTTAAAATGAAGGTGTAGAGCTCTGTGAATGATGCGATGAGTCTGGTTTCTCCACTTTATGGAGTGTTTTGGTTCTTTGTCACAGTCACTGGGGTCCACAGGCATATAAAAGCATCGTTTTGACAATGTTTAAATAGAACTTTACATACATAACTTAACATATAACCTAAATAGAACTTTCTGTACAGCTGCTTTGAAACTATCTACACTGTTCAGTGTTATATAAAAAACTGAGCAGATTCCACAAGATGATCTTTCCTGATGTTCTTCGTCTGCCAACTGTAAACAGTTCACCTCTCTCACCTGTTATTTTAAAGGTATAATCTTGCTTATAAAGATGAAGGTAAATTCTCCTTGCAGGTCAGCCTAACCAAAAGCTTTCAGCTTGGCTTCGGGTTAACACACTTCACTCTCCAGTAACTGCTCCCCTGAGCAAGTGACCCTGTTTGCCCTTGGGCACCTGAGCTGGAACCACAGTCTCGGGTCACACAGGCTCCACCTCAAAGGCGGTTTGTGTTTCTCTGTAAAGTAATTCTGCACCTGATGATTTTATCTGGAGTTTCACGCCAATTCTGACAAAGTGTTATGACCGAACGCCTCAGCTGCTACTGATCTTAAATATATTGGATTTCAAAGGTGAATTGAAGATTGTGCCACACCAGTGTGATGTAAGAGGTCCAGAGTGAAGCATTTGATGCTGTGAATGGAGAGAGGTGAACTGTTTTGACTGCCTGTCAATTATCAGTTGATTCTGGTACGAGGGGTCAGAAAGCACCAAAAGAAAAAAGATTTGATTTCATAACATAGACTAGAAGGTCGAGAACATGAACTTTGAGAGAGTAAAAATATTTGAGAAAAGCACCAGCGAATGTCTTAGCAGATGTTTAACAGGACAGACAGAGGAACTGAAGGGGACCTCACTGACTTCTGCACCAACAGAGAAAGAAAACATAGACGACTTTACCAGCAGAGAAAGCTCAAGTAAGCGTGAGGTCTTATAGAAAGAGTTCACAGGTCAGAACCAAATAAGACTTGAACCCTCAGAAACATCAATCTGATCTTGAGTGCCAACACACAGCAGCTCGGTGACCTTCACTGAACCGGCGGCAGGGCTGCTGAATGAACACACACACCGGTCACTGTCCCTGAGGGAATCTCAACACAACCCAAACAAGCAATCACATCATAACATGCATCTCACTGCTAACAGAGTCCAATAGCTTTGAGCTTTGCAGGGACTGAGAGAAGAACTAAACTAAACTCTGATCCTGTCACCCAAACACATGCCAGGAGTGCAGAGGAAAAGATTGGCAGGGCTTTCCTGTCACCTCAAAAGTACTGCTCCGCACACGGCCACACAAACGCACACAGACATACACGGACACACACAACAACATGGACACACAGACACACTGCAGCCTAAAAACAGACAATTAGAGGGTATTTAAAGGCACAGACACACAAACTCATTCATAGACGATTAGATGATTACTAAATGCAGTCACCGGAGGGCGCTCTAGTATATCTCACACACACAGTGGATCCCGTGACCTGAAACAAGGTGAACTCTGGGTAACGGCGCTCTGGATCTGTTGAAATGATTCACTCAGCCCCCCCACAGTCTACAATCATAAGCAGATGAAGAGTCCACACACATGCATTCACACGTACCCACACACGCACACCTTTATTTATCTAAGCTAGGTATAAACAATATAACCTAATCCACACTCTTAGCTTTATTTGTCAGGTTTTGCTGACTTTTGGGTACAAATTTGTCCCCAATATATGGTTCAGTAACCACACAGAACACGCACACAACAGCACACCTGACACATAGCGTGTTTCCCAGAGCATGTAAATTGCATGTTTAACTGCACTCTAAGCTGGCAATGTGTGTCTATAAACACAACCTACAGCTCTCTGATGTGTGTGTGTGTGTGTGTATCGCTCTATCAGCATTCAGCCCTGAGTGTGTGTTTATGTGAATACCGTATATGTTCTTTACTGAGCTGGGAAACTGTGTTACACACCAACAACACTGTACTTAACAGCAGAACCCTCATAAACATCAGCTAAATGATAAAGAGACAGACGAGAAATGAGAGAGAAAATGAGTGAAAAAGAGACAGACTAAGAGAGACAGACAGAGAAATAGAGAACAGACTGAAAGAGAGAACCAGAGAGAGAGAGAGAGAGAGAGAGGCTGACATTATTAAATGCTCGCTCATCGTATGTTAACGTCTTTGTGGTCCTGTGCAGTAAATATTTTTAAGTTGTGGTCCATTAGTGTGTGTATAGGCTTTAAAAACCACCAGCTAACATAAACACCAGAGCATGAACAAAGTGTCCAGCTAAATTCACTTTCACCACAGTCACAAACTGTGAGACAGACAGCCAGATACAGCCAGACATCGAGAGAGAGACAGACAGTCAGATACACAGACAGACATCGACAGACAGAGAGACAGAGACAGACAGACAGAGACACAGACAGCCAGATACACAGACAGCCAGATACAGAGACAGACAGACAGAGACACAGACAGACAGCCAGATGAACAGACAGACATCGACAGACAGAGAGACAGAGACAGACAGACAGAGACACAGACAGCCAGATACACAGACAGCCAGATACACAGACAGCCAGAGACAGACAGACAGAGAGACAGAGACAGACAGCCAGATACAGACAGCCAGAGACACAGACAGACGGAGAGACAGAAACACAGACAGCCAGATACACAGACAGCCAGATACAGAGACAGACAGACAGAGACACAGACGGACAGACAGACAGAGACAGACAGCTACAGACAGCCAGATGAACAGACAGACATCGATTTTGGTCGATTTTGGTACATTTTGGTAACAGCACAGATCTCAGTATTAGATGTGAGATTATATCTGTCTGTCACAAAAAAATCATCACATGCTGATTTTGTGCCTCATGTTTTTGTGGCCCAATGTGAGAAAATTTCCACATTTCATTGAAAAAAGTAAACTTCTAGGCATCTTGGACAAACTTTGATGTTACACAACAGATGTTTGGAGCAGATCAAATTTAATTATTGATCATTATGTAAAGTTTATTTTACTCGGGAAAGATGATTTGAAGTCTTATCTGGTGCAGAGTGAGTGTGTGTTGTACATCTGCAGGTGCTTGATTGACATCAGTCAGTCCCACGTTGTCCAGCAGAAGGCGCTGCAACAGCTGCACCTGAGAGGTGTGACGTCACTGGATGTGATTTTTGTGTCCAGACTATGACCGCACACCACACACACACACACACACACACACACACACACACATACACAAACTTTTTTTTTAGATTTTAACGAGAAACAAAAATGTTTTAGATCAAGCTGAATTAATTGAAGAACTTATTTTACATCTAACATTTTTACATTTTAAGTTGTTCTGACAGTATAAACCAGCAGTAAGTTTCCCTGCTGGAGGACTCTTCAGGTTTGTTTAAACTCAAATCATTCACTGATGTCTGATTCACTGATTCACCGAATCATTGTTTGAGGCCAAAAATCGTGTTCACATTTACAAACACTTTACCAAAGAAAATAAACAGTTGAAGGTGGAGAAACAGCAATGAAACAATTACTGTGCAAAAACTAAAACCTACAAAATGTTTGTCCACACACACACACACTCAACACACACACACACACACACACAATAACCCTAAACCAGTCCAGATCTTTCCCTTCACCTCTGACCTACAGCAGGACCTGTGTGTGTGTGTGTGTAGGGTTACACATGTTTGAATACACACTTATTTTATACGGTTCCTGTAGCTCGACTGGTACTGCAGAGCACTAGCAACACTAAAGCCTTTTTGATTCGCAGGTAACACACCTACTGATAAATGTAATATATCAGATCAATGGATCAATGCTGTGAAAATGCTTTTAAACAATGCTTTTAATCTAAAGTGACGTACAGTGTATTCAAGGGTTACATTTAATGAATGTGTTTCCTTCAGAGTCAAACCCACGCTGTTTGCGCTGCTAACGCAATGTTCTACCAACTGGTACAGGAACATACACTACATTACATACACATATAGAATTCAGTAAGTGCATGAAGAACACACACACAAGGCACATACAGACACACACGACACAAAGCAGAACTCAAATATTCATAACGCAGCTCCCACGCTTTGACTCACACATATGGACTTACTCTGATCAGATCTCTGAGAACATTTGTGGGCAGTAAAACAAACACACGGCGCTTTATAACGTGATGTTAATTGCCACATCTGTTACTATTAAAACAATCATACAGTGAAAGTGCTAATATTTATGGCAGTCAGTGGATTAGATGGCAGGAACTGTAGGATTACAGACAGAACCCGATTGGACCGTTTCCGTTACAGAGTCAAGAACGTCCACAAGATCCAGTTACCTGAACAGGTGTCAGAGAGCTCACATGACCTCAGACTGAAGAACGTTTACTGGGAACACACAGATGCTCAATGCTTTTAATACCAGCAGTTGGGGGTAGATATTCTACTTACTGTCAGGGATCATGTGATTTTTGGGCTTGTCTGCTTCTCAGTGAAACACAACATCAGTGAAAAGCAACACTGGGCCAAATGGTCTCTTATATTGTTTAGCTCCTAAAATTATGAAATACTTATGAAAGTGTAGACAAACAAGAGCAAATTAAACATGGAGACAAATCAGCACACACACACACACACACACACACACACACTCTCTGCTGCATGATACAGAGCCCACAGAGTTTTGTGTTAGTGTTTCAGAGGATGTAACCCACCTGCTGGCCATGTTCCACTCCAGAGTCGGATTCTGCAGTACAGCTGCTCGCTGAGCTCTCTTGCTCAGGCCCAGCTCGTCGCAGTGAACCATGCCCATGTTGATGCTCTGGAGGTCGATTTGATACTGATGATCTTCCACCTCTGTCCTGGGGTCACAACAATACTCCCAGATTTAAAGCCCATCTGGAGAGGGAGAGAGAGAGCAGTTATAGTCTGTGTCTCCATCATATTTTTGCTGTAGCTTAATTCTCTTCACATGCTGCTTCTATATGGTAAAGTTACTCTATTTCTCAAGTACACTGTTTTGCACTGTGCTGTGTGCACCAGTTACAGTCTCATAAACGTCTCCTCATCAAGTCAAGGAGAAAACACAAGATCAGTGACACACTCACTTGAACAGATTTTCCAGGGTTACAAGAGTTTGTAACTGAACCCACGCTTCGCACAGTATTATGTCTGAGAAATCTTTTGCTGTTTTAAATCAGCACACCTGATTGGATATTTAATTCACTGCCTGTGTTATTGTTCAGTATCTGGATGTTTAATACACAGTTTTGTTGAGGGGGTGGGGTTACACAGCACAATGTAACCCTAACCCTAACCCTGAAGCGTGTGATTTGACGTCTGCACCCGAGCAGTTCTCAGATCAGACAATTCTCATCAGACAACAGGAAGTGACAAATCTTTAAAATGTTTGAAAGTTAAATATTTGGTAAATATTTAGAAAGAATTTAACTTTATACTTGTGTTTCACTTATTTCCACTTAGTTAAAGGTCTGTGTGTGTGTTTGATTCATGATTCATAATTCATGTCAATGTGTGGTTTTATAGTGAGTCCAATTAAACTGCATTTAATTTGCATCTAAAATGACTGTAATTAGTGGTGAGAAGGGAGACAGGGGACAGACAGAGAGAGAGAGAGAGAGAGAGAGAAAGAGAGATAAGAGTGCTCTGGTAACCACCGTACAGTCGGCAGTGTGTGCAGGCTGGAAAATGAAAGGCTGATATGAGGCAGATTGTAGGTGTGACCCTGTTCTCACACTCACAGCTGCCCGTATAGGGTGTGTAACATTCAGCCTTTCCTTCAGGCCAAACACACACACACACACACCGCATCTGCCTGTTACCCATTACCCTGATAAGAGTTTAACATCCTCATACACACATCATCATCTCCTCTGCTCTCCTGAGACAGTGATTTACTGCATGCTTGACAGCAGGACGGGCGTCCTGTGGGAACTAGAAGCTGTTTAGAGAGCACTGCGTTATACTCACACTCACTCGCATTTCAACATGCTAATTACTCAAACCATTCATCTCTTGTGTAGTTTATATGTCACAATAAAGAGACTGTAAACACACAATACTGGCTATAAACTTAACAGAGAGAGGAAAACTCATTCACTTGGGTTTGAAAATCCTGTCCATAAGAGAGGAATTGGGGGACAACATTCTTACCGTGTTCAAGGTGGCATTTAAAATGAAAAGGTGCTCAATGGCGATGACGTGCTCATCTACAAAATTCTCACCTACACAATTGCCAGTCCGGTTGGGGGTTAAATGCAGAATTTTAGATATGGGTTACCATACATTGACAAATATGTCACTTTAGGTTTCTGAAACAAATGCTCCAAATGATGTAAAATCAGAGGCTGAGCCTACTGCCCTCTATGACAGTGAGGTGTGAGGTCCAATGACAAATCCAAACCAAAAACTCACCAAATGGGAAAACTCCAGTTGAGACCCTGCAGATAATGCATAAAAAACTGATTAGATAAATATACAGAAAGCAGTTGTTCCGCAGCTTTAGTCCTGATGTTCCACTAACATGTTCTGACCTTCATCACTGACACTCAACACCGAGCATGAACACAACCTCACGAAATGGACATTGAAAAATGTGGCTGCATTTGTGAGAATCACAGAGTTTTATTCTGTTTCATTCTTGTTTCAATGTGTCAACGTTATGTTCACGTCTATTTAGCGTATCCCCGAACCCCAGCCCTAAACCTAACCCTCACACTTTTAGTTTTACCAAGACTTTTTTAACCCAAGACTTTTAGCTTTATTTATTTTAAAAAATACCACCATTTAGTATATTTTTAAAACCATTTGGTTTATGAGGAAGTGCCCCTGTAAACCAGGTTTACGTCATTATACACGTCATTTTCCATAATATAATATACACATATACCAGTATACTTCACACACACACACTGCCAATACTGCCTAACCTGTGCAAAGCTCTTCATCTTTTTTAAACATGACATTTTGTCAAAATTATAGGAAAAACATACGGTGAGAAAAAGCTACGATAAATGTTATAACCTGTTAGTTGACAAAAATATAATATGAATGACTTCCTTTAGAAACGGCCATTAAACCAGACGTAACATGGCGTCCCACAACAGGATGAGCACACACACACTCATACACACAGATTGTGGCGGTGGATTATCGGCCTGTTGAGTGACACATATAGATCTGATCTTCAGCACAACAGTATCTTCCTTTGTCTGTGAATCTACACACACACTCAAACACATTATCATCTGCACGCAAACACCAGATATAAGGTAAGTTCATAATTTAGTCTTAATTTAGTTTTTTTGTAGTCCCTTACCATAAAAGAAAAAAGAATAATAAACCTTTGGAATAAAACTTCTGTGTAAATGCTCCCAGGTTTGAGTAGAAACAGTAACTTTACACTTGAGCTTGACCATCTCTCACCAACAGTATTCTGCTCTAAGAACCGTCAGAGCGGAACTGAGCAGAAAACAACAGTATTCTGCTCTATGAACCGTCAGAGCGGAACTGAGCAGAAAACAACAGTATTCTGCTCTATGAACCGT
>JAZGTJ010014979.1:0-13709 GCA_036877575.1 Botia almorhae
CTCAACAAAACGCTTCAAAGATTGTAGTTTCAACAAGAACACATCAGCAGCGGTACAGACTTCTCTGATATGCAAAAAGCGAGGTCACTTCTAGCCCTCACAATGAGCCAAAACGCTTTCATAGTAACAAACTCACAGAGAAGTTTTTTTACTCTTGTTCTGATTCTTCATCACAGCTGCTAACATGGACACAAAGTTTGATCGATTTCCTTTTGCGGTTTCCACGACAACAACTTCAGCCGTGCTATCGAGTTTTAGCCCTCGCCGCGTACGCTCTGTGCCATCATACCCTTCCTGCTCGTCAAATCTGTCTTGGGCATTCTTCTTCTTCTTCTGTCTGAGCGGAGCACCAGAGTTCTGCCTAGAACTCGCATTAGACCCGGAAAACTCATCTAGTAGGAGAGATTTATCCTTCTGTGTGTCACTCATTCTGAGTTTGGGTGTCAAAAGCTGTGGGGATAATGTGTTGTTCATGGAAGACTTCCTTTTAACTGGTTTTCGTCCACCGATGGGCGGCCACACCAGGGGTCGTTGTCTTCTACGATGCTGTGACTTCTCTGTGGTCGAGGATGGGTCGGTCTGAATGGAGGTTAAATACTTGCAACGACGCAAACTCCTAAACACATGCACACAAAAATGCACATAACTGTACTTAATACATCGACATATTTTTCTTTCCTATTTTCCACATAATGAGTCATTTGTCATTTTTGACCAGTAGTATTTGACCAAAGGAGTTTTTTGCATTTCATGATGTGTAAACAACTAAAATATTAAATATTATTTTATATTAGACAATCACAATCCATTTTCAACTACAAAAAAAGACTAAATAATCCATAACTAATTCTTTACTTTGTCAAAGACACTTTTAAAGGTCTAAACAGAATTAAAAGTTTTCAGTAGACTAAAAACACTCAAAGTATACTTGCAAAAACTTTAGTGTGTCTTTTAAACACCAAGACCTTCTACTAGCAATATCAGGGCTATTAAAACCGAACCGGTTCTTCTTTAGCTTTGGGTGTGTGCTAATCTTGAGTCAGTGTGAAGTTGATTCTGGGCTGATACTGAATGCCTCATCTGGACTCACCGCTGCTGAAACACATGAGGTCTGGAGCAGACGCTCGGAGTTCTGTTTCTGGAGCCTTGTACTGCCAGCTTTCTGATCTTAACCAGGCTAGTCCACAATAATCTAAGGATCAGCATTCAAACAAATGAGCTTCTCCCCTAGTTAAGACATAGGTATTAAAACACTGACTTATCTTAGAACATGTAGAACATTCTCATGCGCTAGTCATTTAGTTCTTGCTGGATTCTTTTGAATAACACTGAGCTGACAAATGCAATTTTGCAAGTGCCTCCAGTATTTTGCCTCACATTTAATTGTTGTCACTCCCAAAACTCTGCCACTGTGGTTTCTATAATAAACAAATCTTTAATACAAGTCTTTGTTAACCGGTATGGCATTGATTTTTAGCACTACATACCCCTTCTCCCTATGACGACCTCTCTGAGGGTGCCACTTTTTAAGGAGAACCCACTGGTCGCATAATAAAGATGCTGGATCTAAAATACACAACATTTTTACACAACATAATAAACACAGGCACGTGCACCAAAGCCTCATTTCTCAAAACAGACCAGCAGAAATGCTTACTCTTGTCTCGGGTCTTTGTTTTAGGAGGTGGCTGTCGTCTTATGTCGGTAAAACGTCTCTCGCATTCTCTGCACCTGTTATTTGTATTAACGGTAAGATCAGGAGAGCTGGGAGCTGATTGGACGGAGACATCAGCACGGGATTCATTGAATGCCGATTCAGGAGTAGATTCTAGAGTGTTGTCTAGAGGTTTAACAGGGCTTCCAGACCTTGTCTCTAGCTCGGTGGTGTTGCTCATCACTCTGAATTTTCCTAGAGTGTCTTCAGACATCGCACCTGGAGCCAGAACCACCTTCTGAACTGTTCTTGATGAGTCTTTGTGTGATTCTCCAACTTTCTGCGTCTCATCTTCATGACTCAACCAGCTAGACCATCCATCTCTACTCTTCCCCGTTGGCTGCTTTTTCGAACGCTTAATAACCAATTCCTGGTCCTCTGTTTCACTGACGACAGTGAGGTCAATGATATTTCCATCTGGTTGGCTTGAGTCAGAGTCACTTAACACCACAAAGCTGATTCCAGAGCTGGTGGACCCAGTATTGCTGTTGAAGGACTGGTTTTGTGAAACCCTGCTGCCCTCCTCCGTTTTGAGGTCCTTGATATTTTGGCGTCGCTGCTGTCGCCTTCTGAGGACTGAGTCTTGTTGAAGTTTCATAGAGACAGATCTGGCAGTGACCTCACTGATAACCAAAACATTCACCTCTGATGAATTAAACGCAAACTTAAACATCTAGACGAGGAACATCAAACACAAATTAAGAACATACCCGAACAACACTACAGATAGTTATGCACTACAAAAGGTAGTGCACACTACAATAGTTCCTGACTTATTAGGTTGTTTCTACCTCGCTGTAGCATCCTGACTTTTGCCTCTGTGAAAACTTAGCGAGGTAACTGTAGCACTCCCTAAAAACAACAGTCATCGGTGACTACAATACAACACAGTCAGATAAACAAGTCAATAACTAACATGGTAACTAACCTGGTAACTAACCTGTGACGCCAAATTCTGAAACTGATGGTTATTTTTACGCGTGCGCGTTTATTGCAACAAACTAGTCATCAAAGATCTGAATAACATACAAACTTGCTGACCGGAAGAATAATTTAATCTGAATAAAGTACTAAACCAACCTTTTTGCGTTACTTTTAAATTGGTTCATAAAACATTGTCTCACAAACACCTCTGAGTTACATTCATTTTAACGCGTTTATCTGATTCTCTTAATGAGGCGCATCGCTTGTCGGACAACTCTCAAATCAAGTGCAGTATAAAATATGATGGCTTACTCTCTCTCGAAATGACGGTAGTCCGTGTGTTCTGTAATGTCCATCGCTTTAAAACCGAGTTTAACGCGGAATCCGTATGAACCGAAAGCGGAGTCGCTCCGTTTACCTCAGTGAGAAACTCCCCTTCGCGCGCTCGCCGCAGCCACCTCCGTCATCAACCGGAAGACGCGTTTCCACACAAGAGCCCCGTGTGATAATCAATGACAGGGTTGACACTACGCGACACTATTTTTTTTATTTTTGGACACTGATCCAAAGTCTTACAAAAGTTCGTGTGAATTTAGCACCACTTGTGATTTACTGTTGCTCCGTAAAAATAAGAGACCACAGACACCTTAGATGTGTTACCACAGCTTGGTTTATTGTACTAAGACTTCAGCTCGACAGAAATGATGGAGTTTATCATTTAAGTGCCTAATAGCATGTCAAATATTGAAATGATCTTTTCTGGTTCTAGGAATGTGATGTCTGATTATTGTGCTCAAAATGATTGATTATAGCGTTATTAATATTTATATTGAGGCACGGGTAAACATACCGTAACATACTGTAAATGTCAAACATGAAACAGACCTCTTAAGCAGTGTTGAACCAAAAGTGCATGCGCTGTGAGAAAAGATTTATTGTAGTTTTTGTAGATCAATGACACAAATTTTAACAATACTGTGTAACTAATGTCTAATACAAAGCCATGACTGGAGACATACACGTATCTTAAGCATATTTGGCGGAATGGCTTCTTGTTCCCCTGAATTAGTGTATTTCTTTAGTGTATTAATTAGTGTATGTACTTCTTTCCCATGATGCATCATGGAAACACTTCTTTAATAATACACAGGAAAACTCCAGTCTTAATCTGGTTTAGCACCGTGTGTAGAGCAACATATGAAATGATTCATAGAAATGATTCATAGAAAACTACAATTGCAAGTTTGTAAAAATACACATTCAATTCATAATTTCTGGGGAGTTACTGGTAACTTGACCTCTTGGTTTAGTTTTTTTATGACTCAAAGCCCATCCCCACTGGTACATCACTGCGTTTAGGCTAATGGCTGAGTTTCATTCTTTCAATGGGTCGCCTAAATGTTTTTAGTTTATGCATTTCAAAAGCTTCCAAGCGATTATGTCTAAATAACAAACCATTTTAACTTTTTTACTGAAATACATAAATCCACAAATTGCTTAGATTGTTTCAAATCACACATTGTAGAAAAAAAATTATATTTTTTTAACTTGAACCAATCCCCCCTAATATAAGCCCACCCTCCTCTCAGCAGAGCCACCGAACTAAGCGCTCAAAAAAGCTGGCTTTGCTCAGATGGCCAAAATCTTGGCCCCTGAAAATAGCCGTCTGGTCTCCCAGTGCAAGCTTTGTCAGAATCTCCTCGTCAACGTCGCTGCCAATGGCAATCACCGTGGAAACACCCTCTGCCCTGCGCATGGCGCTAATGCCCTCCTCCAGGGTCTTGTTGCTGGTGACTCCATCGGTGATAAAGACGAATGACAGCTCGGCATTTTGTCTAGCAACCCGCGCGCCGCTGCTGCTTGAAACTATGTTATTGATAGCATAGATGATGCCACTTCCCACATTGGATGTAGAATCCAGGTACTTCATGTTGGCGAGCCCATCAGAGATGACATCGATGTTGTTGGAGAGTTTGAAGACCAGCTGATGATCTCTTTCATCACCGTACTGCAGAAGAGCCACCCTGGCGCTGCGTTCATCGCTGTCTGCACGGGCCAGGGTCAGCGTGCGAGCAACTCTCTCCATGAACTCACGCGCGTAGCGGAAGTTCTCCACACCCATGCGCTCTGAGCCATCCAACATAAAAATGAGATCAACAGGTCGCTGGATGCAGTTGAATACTGCTGGCTCTACAAAATACAAAAACAGTGACGATGTTCTGGTTAAATTCCTCAGACTGATTTGGTAAATGCAACTCGACAGTTGAACAATTTTTACTATATGGAAAATCTCTAACCTGCAACATATGCAATAAAAAACCTAAAAACTTAACATTGGGGCTTGATATTATTAAATCTAAACCTTTTAACAATTACAAATTATATTGAAGTCATTACATTGAAGAGAATGCTTTCAAATGACTCCAAAATTACAACCGAGCCCTAATTAGTTTATATTACTTAGTTTATATATTAGTTTATAAACTTTCAAAAGTAAGCATTTGCTCATAAAACATTTTTATTTGTTAAAAATTATTCAAATTGCACTGTGTTAGTTTACAATTTCTGCAGTCCAATAGCTAATAACTTTATTCATTGCACATTTCAGATATACAGTGTCATATGATAAATATTTGTCATTTTGCATTACAAAGAAAAATCGTATTGATCATAATGATGAGAAATATTCATGCTCCATGAAGCTCAGAGCAATACATTCTTTTTATCGCTAATACCCAGATGTACATACATAATTCACATTACTTTGCATTTCCAGACGAAAACCACAAATCTCTTAATTAATCATTGCACATGCAATATATGTCACATACATGGGCGAGAACATTCATGTAAGACGACTACATAAAACCAAAACTGAATTTCCATCACAATATATACATTCTATTCTAATTATACATTGTAAATTCTCTAAGCTTAATGTTATCTAAAAAGTAAATGAATATCTGGGGTAATTTAGGGTATATAATGAGTTTAGCAAAAACGAACCTAAATGCCATAACATTGGTTAAAGCAGTTTACCACACAGATGTTGTACAAATAATTTCCATAAAATATACTACAGGGGACATCCGATGGTCAACTAAAGAAGCAGCAGTAATCTGTGAGAATCTATGTATTTTTCCATTCTATGACAAGCTTTGGAATTCAGCCATAATGTGCAAAGTGCAAAACTGATTTAATAATGGACATGATAAGTTTCATAATTAACAGCGTATATACAGATACTGTAAAAGAAGCAAAAATGTTTAACCAATAATAATAATTCTGTTATCGTGTATTTACTGTCATGTCCTTTACATGTGTGACTTACTTTTTTAGTGGAACACAAAAGGGGACGTTTTAAAGAAGTCGGTTCTCTTTGCCTTTTGTTTCCATGTGCAGTTAACTTTCTGTAAAACGTCTTTAAAAAAACAGCTTTTGTGTTTTAAGGACAGAAGAAAGTATATGTGGTTTGGAACCACTTCCCAGCGAAAAATTTTAGGTTGTAAGAATGTTTCGATAACATTTCCATTAAGTAACATAAATGCTAAAAAAATTCTAGAAACGTTCAAAAAGTCAATTTTTCAGATGCTGTATTAACATTATAAGAATGTTATTCAAACATTTTCTCATTTTAATTGAACATTTTAAAAAAGTTAAGTAACTACTTATGGCAATGTTTTGATATATAACGTTGGAAAAACATTATATATATTTTACTGCAAGAACTTTTGATAACTTGGAGAGAATGTTAGCCAACATTCTGAAAACGTTCCGTTTGCTGGGTTGAGGGCATTTCAATGATGACAGAATTTTTAGATAAACTGAGCTTTCAAGTATGATGTTCACGAATCCTTAATTTAGAACAATGACCCATCATACACATCTCAAATGTATAAGTCTTACTGTGTAAGATCAGATGGCCTTTAAATCCTAGAGCCCTGAGGATTTGAGCAACGTTTGTGCAAGCAAGCTCAGGAATCTGTTTGTTTAATCTACTTTTTCCTTCACTTGAAATAAAAAAGATTAACAGTGCAGCAAACATTGAGGTCAGTAGCACAAATAGCTATTTTACATTTACTTAGCAAAGGAACTGCTTGTAGCGGAGGTTAGCACAGACATGTAAGTGGCACAGTTATTGTTAATCTACCCAGCTAACATGGAACGTTCTCAGAACATTGACTAACCCTCTCTAAAAGTTCTCTCAAAGTTATCAAAAAGCGTTCTTGAGGTAATTAGTCGAACGTTTTTTAAAATGTACAAGTCATATATCAAAAACGTTATTTTTAAGTTGTTAGTGGAACAGTTTATAAGTTTTAAAAAGGTTTTAAAAAGTATTTAAAAATAATTAAAAATGTTTAACAAACGTTCTTATAACCAAACAACAACATTTCGAACAGTCCCAGACGTTTTGAACATTCGTAGAACTTTCAAAATAACTTTTTAAAATGTTTTCATTACTTTATACTTTAAATGTTAGGGAAACATTACAACCTAAAATTGTTAGCTGGGTAGCCAGATGCTAATTATTTTCCATGCTAGGTTTGAAAGACTTTTAAGAATAGTATTAGCAACTGCGTTAGATTGTAATTGTTAACGAAAAAACACTCGACGGCAGAATCCAAATTCATGCGTAGACCAGCTAGCATTTTACTTGACGACTGTCCTTCTTAACCACAACTCTACAGCGAGGCCAAGTGCTTCCTGTTTGTTCAGAATGAAAGCTGTCTACCTCGTACTTCTGTAACAGAACTAACACAAGCCAAGGGCTTTGTTTGGGTCTCCCATGATGTCAGAATAGACAGTTCTAAATGAGTCAATAAACAGGTCAGTCCATCTTTGTTTTTCAGAACCAGAGGCCAGTTTGGCTCTCTGGGCTGAGTACGCCAATGAAGCTATAGCTTTAGTGTAGTTATCTGGGTGCTTGGCCTCTTGTAGATTGTTGATTAAGTTTGTGATGCTTGGTACAGTGTTCGGGATGGGACTGTCCTTCCCCTCTTCTGCAAGGGCCTCGTGTAAGGGATACCCATTCCACGAAGACACATCATCTGCAAGTGAGTGTTGAAACAATAGTTTTAGGGGCCTCCTAGCAACTGGCTCCGCCTAAAACGATCCCACCGCTGGCTGCCGGTATACAGCCGTTTATGTTTTTGTGTGAGACTGTGGGCTGGTTTAACACCCTTAACAAATGCACGACAACACTGTACATTTGTGGTGTACAACATAACAAATGTTTAACAGGAGTTATGCATGTGTAACTGCTGATTTAATTTTTTGTAAAAATATGAATTGGCTTTTTGGTTATCTGGCCAATTTTATATTATTTTAAAGCTGCAATCTGTAACTTTTGCCTCTCTACCGCCATCTCTGGTAATCCATAAAATTGAAGGTTACTTTACAATGCGAATAAGATTAAATGGAAACAAACTGACATTTCTCTGGAAATTCAACCTGACTACTTAAATTTATTATAAGTTATCGTTATTATAAGTTTGCAAATTGGGGTAAGCTTAGAAGATCATTTTAAACTGATCTGTTATGTACTTGCTACTTGCTCAATAACTTTTTAAACTGATTTTTTAATAACTAAAAAAGTTACGGATTGCAGCTTTAAGAGACAACATTAAAAATGGCCTCGGAAAAACAAATTAGATCTGATCATAAGCCTGTTCATTATTATTTTATAACAGTTGTGGTTATTGGCACACATGCTGTTAGCTTTATTGTATGACTGGACAATATTATACATATTTGGCCCCTATTTAAACCCTGTTTAGGAAGGCAATTGAAGCACAGTTGTATGTATGTAGAACAAAGTGTATGTAATTAGTCATATACATTGTGTTTGCTGTAAAATTTTAAATTGTCATTATAGGAGCCTCAATCTTACCCAAATTGATGGGTAAAGTATAAACCCATGCGATAAATCACTCACCAGCTTTACATGGAAGATCGGGGCAAACAATCACTGGATCTAAAACATACAAAACAAAGTGTTTTGAGACATTTTAAGACATTTTAAAAGTCGGTACACTTTAAAGTCTGTACAGGTGAGTTGCCTGGACTCACCTGGGCAGAGTTCAGTCTCAATCTTGTCAATGAACTCCTCAGCCACCAGATCAGCGAAGCGTCTCATGCCCATCACCTTCTTGTCCTGTTTGCAGGTGATGGACTTCAGGCTTTCGTTCTCCACATCCTGAAAGAACATGTCGCCGACTCCAATGGCAGTGATGTTGACACCAGGGCGCTCGCAGAGGTAACCGAGCAGTGTGTCGTCGTCGCGAGGGTCGTAGCGGCCGTCTGTGATAACGACCACTGTCACGTTAGCCTTTGCTCGACGGCTGTCACGGATCAGATTATCGTAGGCGAACTTCAGGGCAGAAGGAGTCCATGTTCCCCCGGCGATCCACTCCAGTTTCTTGACAGCATCTTTGAAGGCAGATAAAGAGTCGATCTTGGAGTCGTTGAGGTGAATAGCCTGGAACGTTCCATTGTGACTGTACTGGACAACGCCGACTCTGGTTCCTAAGAAATGTAGCAAATGCAGGTGGAAAAACTCTTCAGTCTAAAAAACATAAGTAAAAATAAGGCACTGTGTACTGTATTAACATGAATACATATTCTGTATTGATTTTGTTACAGCTGCTTCACTTGCATGTTGAATCTTCCACAATGCATTGGGTTTTAGGGTTAATGAAAAGACTATAAAATGACAGATAATGTCCTGGCCAAAAATTAACCTACATTTTTGTTTAATTGCGAGTGCAAGTGTTGCATTTATTTAGATTGTAACTTTGTAAATAACACTTTGATGAAAAATTACCTTTGGTAAAACTACCTCTACTAAACGTATTAAAAGTGCAACTACGCTTATTTGGATTTTCCAGATGATCTGACAAGGTGATGAATTCCACCTGTTTCAGAACTGGGATCTTTTGCTATTGAGCCCAGTCTGTTGATGGTGTTGATCACAAAGTTCTTCTCCAGGGTGAAGTTGGTCAGCCCCACACTCTCCGAGCTGTCAATCACAAACACGATGTCCAGAGCTCCACATCTCTTTTCACAGTCTGAAACACAAGACAGCTCTTATTCAACCAAAGCCAACATTCAGCACCAAATCAAATGCTTTCAATTGAAAATGTTACAATACTCCTACCACAGCATCCACAGGTCTCCCTGATGTAGTTCATAACATCACATTCCTGAGAAAATGTATGACATTTAAAATGCATCACTACAGTAATAATGTGCATTTAAAGGCATTTAAATAGTGTCGCAGAGGCTAGCAACAACACGCTAGCTTTGAAAGCATAAGATCCCACTCTCCCTCTGAACTCTCTCCAAAGCCATTGAGCGAATGCCATGGAAGAACATTTTATGGTTCTATATATATCTATACAACCCCCTTTACTTACTGATATCTTAGTGAAAATCATTTTTTTGTTCTTACAGTAAGGCCAGGATCTCCTTCTGGGCCAGGATCACCCTGTCAAAAACACAATTCAAAATAAGCTTGAGAAAACTGCCTAAATTGTAAACTTTATATTGTGGTAATTTACTGTTTTTGAACCACTATTACTGTATGTGATATGTGAATATATACACATATCAACATATTACATGCAGTAAACATTACAATGACAGCCAGTAAACTTACATCTCTTCCTGCATCCCCTATAGGTCCTCTTTTCCCAGGCTCTCCTGATGGTCCAGGCTCTCCCTGTAACACAGTAACATGACAGAGTCATTATCAGACCCCTGTGCTGTATCATCTAGGGTCCTAATCAAAAGATTCTTTTTGATTATTTAAAGAACAGCAAAGCTTTTGAAAAGCATAATGCTAAAATGATTAGATTTGCTCACTGGCTCTCCTGGCGTTCCTTTAGGGCCTGGCCCACCCTTTGGACCACAGTCACCTCGGCCTCCTCTTTGTCCAGGTACCCCTTTATCACCCCTCTCGCCCTGTGACACCAACCAACAGATCACAGTTTATATATGACCTGATGTAACAACCCATCTAAAAGGAAACATCCGCAGAATGTTGGCTCTCAAAATCATTAAAAAATGTTCTTGCAGTAATGTCAGTAGAACTTTTTTTTACCTTATTCATACATATACAACGTTAGTGTAACGTTCAAAAAATAACGATGAATATGTACATGTTCAACTAATTACAGTACCGTTGGTCCTCTTGGTCCAGGATAGCTGAATCCAGGTCTGCCAGAATCACCCTAGCAAAATAAACAGCATCTTCCATTTTTAAAAGAAATTGGACAAGCTTTTCATATTGAGGTTCATTGAAAAATAGCACTTCTAAGAAATTCAGAGGTTTGTGTGGCGCTATACCTTCGGTCCTGGAGGGCCTGGCTCACCTCTGGGGCCAGAATCACCCGGGTCACCTTGTGAGCCCTGCAAAAATATGTTTGTTGCTTCTTGAGGATAAAGTTGATCTTACTGTTATGTAACCATGACTACAACACTTATCATTGTTAATCTAGAGAACTTCCCTAACAACAACAACCTGTGGGTTAAACAATTCACCACCTCAACCACTCAGCCAGCTGGTTTAAATGCTATGCTAAAGTGCTTGTAATAACCCACAATTCTGTGCATGTGGTTCGACGAATAAAAAACACTGAAATGGTCTGACAGAAGCGGTTCGTAGCGAATGAATGAAATAATGTTTTTTTCATAAGAACTTATGATTCATTTTGTATGGAGAAATTATTAAGTGTTACAGTCATCGTTTGGCGATCTCTAAACTTAATTTGTTCTAGATCATTAGACATGACATTATGATTCCTTGAAAACCATTTTAAAACCATTAAAAATGCCTTCACACTACAAAAGTAGTATTTGTTACGACGCCAAATGAGTGTGTAACGATGCAGCAGTTCAGCTTAATTCTAAACAGCCACTTTTGAACCTGTACTAAGCCTTTAGGCCTGTTTTTACAAAATAAGCCTTTTGTTTATAAATATTTAACATTTACTTATTCAAGTCCATTTTGAATGTTATTATTTCTTGTAAAATATGATTTTTTACATTTCTTCCGGGTTCACCAGGAGCTCCTGGTGGGCCTCTTGGTCCCGGAAGTCCTACATCACCCTAGAAGTTGAAAACAAAAGCCAACAAACATATATAGTTCAATAAAGTCCACTTTAATATTGAACTATAACAGCTAGCATTGCTAAAATGTTAGCACTGCGGAAAGACAGCCGGACAGGCAAATCAGTTGAACGTTTCTTACCTTAGAGCCTTTGTTTCCATTTTCACCTGCAAGACCCCTCGGCCCCTCAGGACCTGGCTCCCCCTGTCAAATTATCATCAATTTAATTAATCAGCCAGACAATAGCACAATTCTTTATCTTAAACCTAAGTCTGCAATTACGAGCCAGTTATTAACAAATTTTTTTAATAGAGACCAATATCTTTGTAAAATTTGTATGCAAATTAATTTTCAGTGAATCCAGACACTGACCCTCTCTCCTTTTGACCCGTTCGGACCAGTGCTGCCTTTGGGACCAAAGTCGCCTCGTCGTCCCTAAAAATCATTGGTACGTATAAATATCAAAATTCTACCACAGGTAATCTTAGTTTTAAAATGTTAAATAGCAAAAACAGCTCCTCACAGCATCGCCTTGAGGTCCAGGTCCCCCAGGTGTCCCCTATAAAACAAACCATAAAACAGTCTAAATAATAATTGATCAATATCATTGATAAAAGTAATGAAAATTATTAAAACATATACATACAGCAGATCCTTTCACACCAGGAAATCCAGGAGATCCGGGACTTCCTCTTTCTCCCTGTAGGGGGTGTCAGAGAGCACATTACGACATGATCGATAGCCAATATTAATGCCAATTTTTGCCTTTAGTTGCAAAAACTTACTCTGGGTCCAGGCTGTCCATCCGGGCCAGGTGGGCCTGGTTTTCCTGGCCGGCCTGGATCACCCTAGAGACAAAGTGAAAAATCATCGCACCTCAGACCAGTTAGCTTATTTTACCGGCTTAAAATGCTAATTTTGCTTTTCGGTATAAGATTTTTTGAGTACCCTCTCTCCCGGAGACCCTGGAATTCCAGGTTCTCCAGCCCCTCCGGGATAGCCATCAGGACCCTGTGAATAACACATTCATACGTCAATGAATTTGTACAGCAGTAACTGATATCCTGATACTGTGAGTCAAAGGAAAAGCTCACACACCTTGTCACCCGGGTCACCTTTGCAGCCAGGGGCGCCGATCCTGCCAATTTTTCCCTGTTAGCACAATGGAATTTTAAATGCATTTATATTTCCCCATGAGTCCCTAAATTCCATGTTACGCTGTCACTTAAACTATCCAACCATTGACTACTAGACTAAGTTTATCATAACTCACCTTTTGCCCGTCTGTTCCATTGCGGCCAAATATTCCGGGAACACCCTGTTGCAGACGAAGAATAAAAATGTTACGAATGCATAAATCCACATGCAGGAGGACGAGTTCCGTCCGCAAATAAACACAGTAAACGGTAAACGATTTGATGAACGTACCCTTTTCCCTTGCGCTCCGATTTCTCCCTTAAAGTCAGAGAATCAGCGTGTTAAAACAAACAATTAGCATGTTCGCAGAATTAGTAAACAGCATTGATTTATCGGACCCTACAAATAATTCTCGGCGCAATCTTACCTTGTCGCCTTTGAGACCGCGCTCTCCCTAAAACAGAACCAAATTAAACAACAGGGTGGGTGCGAATAATAAATTGGAAACTTGTTGAAAAATAACACATGGACGAAGTCAGAAACCAACCTTAGAGCCGGGATGTCCAATGGGTCCTTCAATACCAGGATCCCCCTGTAAGTGTCAATATTTTGAGTTAAAAGAAATAATATTGTTGTATTCTGTTTGAAATGGAGAATTTTACCAGAATGGATTCAAGGGGATAAATTAATACTCACCTGACGTCCCTTTTCACCTTTTGGACCGGGGTCACCGTTATCACCTTTAGCTCCCTGTAATAATCACAATTGATGGTAAGAAACGGTTCAATAAACAGTTGTAAACACTTACTGAAGTATTAAGAGTTT